>JAULBU010048250.1:0-32948 GCA_032358235.1 Odonthalia washingtoniensis | reverse complement strand
TCCAGAATTAACCACATTATAAGAGTAAATGGTGGACACATTGAACAAGACAACTTATGAATAAAACTTCTTGAGTATATCTATTATAATACGTATTGAAACCCCCGAAAGATAAAGAGAACTTTTCTGGATTAATTTTTCAAATCGCTCAAAGACTTTTCGGACACCCTGTATATATATATATGTATATATATAACAGTATTATAGCGGGTAATATCAGTAATATTTTTCTGCTGCTGCTGAAAATATCCTTGATATCACCCGCTTCCCATTCGAGATATCCACGTCTCCATGAGACAAAATAATGAAGTCAATTTTGACTGCGTTCATGGCCCGTCAATGCAAGTACACAGATAAAACCCACTGACACCTGAAGTCCAGTATCTTAGAGCATTTCCACCGGTGCACAGTAAAAAAATTAAACAGTAAAAAAGATTTTTATTGTTGGTGTTTACTGGGAGATGAAGAAAAATATTTTCACCTGGATTGTTGTAACAATATACACTAACAGTAAAGTCATTGTAGACAGTAAAACAATCAGTAAAGAATTAATTTACTGAGAATTTTACTGCACGCAGTATACAAACTTTGGTGGAACTTTATGTTTCTGTATCGTTTCATGACTCCTGACCCAGCAACACAGCGAAAAGCAATACTTTGAACTTCATCCAAAATCAATAATGAGCTCATCCGCGAACCCCGCGCCCTTAACAACACTAGAAAAGCGTAGCAATCGAGTGAAGCAGCCGAAATAGAGGGACATAGATACGAAGGATGCAGTAATTTCCATTGTTCATCTTCCAGATGCAGCAATAAATGGTGCAAAAGAAAGGAAAGCAGATTAGCATGATCAAATCAAATAACAGTTCGACAAGATGCGTATTGAGCTTTCTAATTAATATCCCGAACTGCATGATCATGCTCAAATAGAAATATGGCAGTCAAATTCTGGTAGATATATCAAAACACAGGGAAAACATGGACTTGAACGTTGCCATGAACTTAAGTGCCATTTAAAATCTGTCGAATCCCATCAATTTACGGGAAACCCAATTGACGAAGATATAATGCGTTGTACCACCGGTTTGTACAAAGAATCAGTAAGTATGTCTCATACATATGATGTATGCCGTAATTTACATTACAAAATCGGCAACCCCTTTCCTTATCCCCATAAGTTCAAGTGGTTGAACGATTCTGCAACAGAGCTAGATCCACAAAAATCCATGCCAACTTCATCTAAAAACAATAGCAATAACGTCTCTTAAATTCTAAATTCAGGAACAGGGCTGCGATTTGGATCAAATATAGACACACAGGATCAAGTATCCAAGGTCAGTTATGAAAGCGATGAAATTAATGCGGATGAACTAAAAAGAGCAGGAGAGGGATGTAAAGCCGCCGGAGGAGAGAGATCTGCGAAAATAGAGGGGGAAAAGAAGGAGAATAAAATTTCCGAAGCCTTTTATTCCTGGAATGAATGTTTTATGGAAGCAAAGAAGGCCAATATTGACCCTTCAGACCATCTCGAAAATGCAAATAGTGAACAAAAAAAAATTGATTTTGAAATTAGGAAGAGAGTAGATCGATTAGAAGCAGCCGAAGTTCTTTTCATTGGTGACGATATTGAAAATCAACAGTACTGGAAGGCATTGAAACGAAAGCGCCTTCGTTTATCACTGCATGAAGAGGAGGAAGAAGATCAACCACAGTTTAAACATATTGAAAAGAATTTAGAACATGATTTTGGAGAAAAAGAATCTGCAGCAGATCTTTCAGATGAGTAGAAATGTTGGCTGGATCTTTCATATATCATACCTCACAATACTGCTATCTTAAAAAAAATCCCTATCCCTCATCTTATTCTATGTCATTTTCTTCAATTTACGAACAATCTCCCATTTCTTCTTCAATATTGACATGTACAAGTTCTCCTAATCCACCATATAGATTCCAAATGTCATCACTTAATGCATTCTTCAGGATTTCGTGATCATCGTTATCGTTCACTCTATCAACTGTATCTCGAAAGAGATCTGCACGATCGTGGAGGTTTGATGGCAGATCACGTCGATGAATTGGAATGTGCTGCCGTTTTGGATTAATAATTACAATGTTCTTCGTCCCAAATCCTGTTTCATCATCTTCATCACGTGCCTCTACGATCATATTGTATAGAATTGTGCAAGCCTTCAATATTTCCTCCATGTCTGACCCATGACATTTCCTTGATGGGTTGGAAAGTAATGCTAACGACTGAAAAGGACAGCGTAACCTCTTTCTGCACCCTTTCTAAAACCTTCCTGTGGATTGGAAAATATTGTTTCCTTGTCGTTGACTGGCATTCAAATTGATTTTAAAAAGAATCGCCTTGTCGGGTAATTCCCATCTACATCCCAATAAAATGAATTAAAAAGTCGTCCGCATATATTGTATGTAGGATACATTGAAAGCCAATTACCTGTGCGAATATATCTAAACAACGAATACAAGTCTAATATATTTATATCATTCATAGCCCCAGGAAAGCCAAACTGCAGGTGCTAAATCCACAAACGATCATCACACACACTTTCTAGTCTCATTTCTGGTTTCTTTAATTTTCGAATATTTCTCATTTGCTCTTCCAAGGATCCATTAGCAATTTCCCAACCTGAGCAATCTGAAGATCCAAGCGCACCACTAAATCCTAATTTTGCATGTCGCCTCATTATTTTTTCAACATCATCAATATTAGGACAACGTAGATACTCCCATTCAGATTTGTTACAAACTGGTTTTACGAACTTTTTTCGGCATTCATGTAATGTAGACTCTGCCAAACGTGTGTACTCCGAAACAGAATCTGAGCCAATACCAAATCTCAGCTGACGTAAAGCACCAACAAGATTTTGATCAGTTGTTGCTGACAGTTTACCAGTTGCATCTGGTTTAATTTTAAAATATGGATCAATTTCTACCACTCCTTCGCGCACTGGTTCATAGACTTCTCGAGGCATTCTGAATCTTCGTTCAAACTGGGCTTCAGAAAATTTTGATCCTTTCTTACCAGTAATACTGTTAATTTTATCATCAGGAATATAGTAGTCATTATACAGACGAACTCCTGCATCCAAACTCCGTAAATCTCTATTTGCAGCTCTGCCTGGTTTTGAACATCCATGTCTGCCTTTTTTCACTCGTCCCTCTCCCAGGTGTAGTGCGATTTACATATGAGACAATGATGTGAACATAGCGGTAGCTTGCATGAAGTCGAGAGGGTCATTTTCAGTTGGATTCATGTTGATCGACCCGTGTAATTCATGAGCATGACCATGAGACAAAAGTTGATACTTGCAGGGGTCTGTATACCGAAAAGTTGATGGCGCCGATGGAGAAATGCGAAATTATACAAATTGTTGTTTTTACTGTTTTACTGTAATCCAATGTTATGTTTACAGCTTTCAAACGATTTTTACTGCTTTAAAGTTTTAATGTGCAACCGATGGAGATGCTGTTACTGTCTTCGTTTTTGAATTTTTGAATTCTTCCCGTAAGTAATTTACATTTCATTGAATTTTGTCACTTCTACCTTTCCGTTTAGTGCCTTTTCTCCCTTAAAATACTGTACCAAAATTAGATTCGTGTATAAATCAATTCACTGACTTATCAAAGCAGATTGGATTCATGTCGCAATAAAACTTTACTCATTTTGCTTTTTTTGTCTGGATGTGGTCTGATCACCCCCTACACTTGCGGTTAAAGCCAAAGAATAAATGACAAGTGCACCCTTTCAAAAAAGCACTGTGAAACGACTACAGTCCAAAAAATTGGATGTGCTGTCCTGCCTTGCCGTCCCGTCTCATAAATTCTACGGTTCTGTTTGTGAGGCCCCGGTTTTTCGGCAAAAACATGTGCACGTGTGCATATGTATATGGTTCCTTCCTAAAAGTAGCAAAGATAGACCACGAACGTAATGAACTCGACAAGTCCGTGCATGGCACAAAGTTGAATCATCATCAGAAGGTAAACAACAGGAACAATAAATAGAACAAACAGATGATGTTGTGACTAAATTAGCAGATAGTACTATTGAAATTGCTTGTGATTATCAATTAGTTGATGATCAGGAATTCATCACTGTGTCTACTTCTATTCAATATGTACTTATTAAATCAACTAGTGATGTTACTCACAATCGTTATATTTCATCACTATCAAGTCTAACTTCAATTTCTTCTCACCCTGCACATCCATCTCATCCCATTATTAATTTATTCTTCTCCGTGATACCCGTGTCTTCAACACTGCACAACGCTTTTGGCGGAGGTAGTTTCCGAAAAATCTTGAAAATGGTGTTTCAGTTTTTACACATTCGTAATCTTATTGTTTTGACTCAGTGATGTCCCTCTATATAAGGGGACCGTCCTTGGATCCGCCCTATCGCAATGTACTTCTTATCGCTCTGGTTTGTTGAATACGGAATAAGTGACTCGTCGATCGACACATAGTCAATATATTAGACTGACCATGTTCCAATATTGACAACGAAGTGACAAAAGGCCCCAATTATGCAATGTATAGACTACCTGGTGTACGAAGATCGGTTGATTGACAAGGCTCGTATCAGACTAATGTATAGGATGATGAAAAACGAGATGATCAGTTCGTGTTGAGGATTATTGCGAATCAAGTGGATGAAATGACATGTAAACTTCTCATAACTGGTATGCAAGATGGAATTATTAATTTTTTGAGTATACTTCGATACAATACCTAATAATAAAAATGGGAAACAACACACAAACAAGACCTATTTTGTTTATGGGAATTGAAATTATATCGAATTGAAAGCAAAACTGTTTACATGATTGTTCTCATTTTCTCATGTTAAAAAGAATAAGAAAAAGAGGAACTAGAGCTGGACGATTTTAGACCTCTGCCTTCGTTTTTCATTTCTTTACTTATTATTAAAGATTAGAGGAATGAAAAATGAAAAAAAGAAGAAATGCTGAGAACATTGGTTGGGATGAGTAAAGAATATGCAATTAGTCTAGGGAGTATTGAATTAAAAAAAGATGGTAAACATGTATCAGAATAGAAAAAAAAGAAACATATACGGAGGCAACTTGGAACGGAATGAAAATGTTTTGTAGTCAAAGTATTCCAATTCCAAACCCGTTTTTAAGTTTTCTCTACATCATTATCATAAACTTAAAGTCCAAAAATACTTTTTGTTTATATATTAAATTAAAAGTAATTGTACAAGCCATTCTAAAGGTACCTTCAACCCAGAACCAAGAAGTTTCCCACTTTAATGTTCAAGTATAAAGTCATCATCATTTGCACCACCCGAGTTGCTTGTCAGAACCATTACATCATACCACCATCTTCGTCGACGACGTCTTTTCTTCTTTCCTTTCTCCATTACCATTCGTCTACCACCACTTACATTCTCAACTCCATAACTCTACATAACTCTCTCGTCATTCTCAACTATTCATTCCCTCCATACGCACCATCCCTATATCTATCCACCGTCTCATCATCGAATACTTCCACATATCAGCAACTCCACTACTCAATCTCATATCATCCCTGCTATCTTCTTTGATCCCAACCGCTGCTACAAATCCCACAATACTCTCTGTCACGATGCCGCTCTCAGCTTTTACAGGAACTTTTGTCCATTCAACGCTTCTTAACCACCCTGTCCCACGAATTTGACTAAGTATTGGTTGTCGTATTTCGTCACGTGGCATCAATGAAGAAAGTAATATACGAGTTTCATAATCACCGAAATCAGGTAGTTTTATACATCGATTATCCATACGATGTCGCATTTCATTTAAATATCCACAAACTCCAAAATGTTTAGGACTTGTTACCATTTCAAATAATGTTGCTCCCGGTGACCACACATTTGTCTTAGTATTACAAGTTATTTTTTCATTCAGCATCTCATGTGCCATGTACTCCACCCTATGATCCATTGCTTTATGGAATGTTGTGGATTTAATTCACTCTCTGGTTCATTTTAGAAAGTTGTATGCGATTCTGACACAGTTTGTAACCATGATTTGATTGATCGCATGGTTAAATATGCAGAAGAAGTCAGTATGTACCAAAATGCTGTTGTGGACTTTCACTATATTGTTGGAAAGTTTTCATAACTTAGACGTCCGAAAGAAGCCATTGAAACCGTAAAAGTAATGAATAAGGTTACGAGTAAGGACTATCAGATTGAAAAAGGGCGGGGTCTGCGAAGTGTTGGTAGAATCTCTACTTCTAGAAATGGCGTTCGCCAACGAAAAAACATTTCCAACATGAGTATTGAACGTAGGACAATGGGGGGTTGATCGATACAATGTGTGCTCATTCTACTTCTTCATACTAAGTGTGAAATTTTACAATTAGCGATTGGGTGCTAACGAAGTTGAACTATACCAAGTGACATGTATACAAACCTGTAAGTTTTTTAAAAAACCTTACGGGTATGTACACATGTGTTTTTTAAAAACCTTAGCGGTATGTACACATGTCACTTCGGTTTTTAAAAGAATGGAATTGTGAAAATTATGTAAATTTTATAACAATACAAAAAATTGAAATCTGCAGCTACAGCACTTTTTTTATCATTAATGTTCGCATGTCAGGATTTATTTTTCCCTTTCCTCTACAATTCATCTCCATCTTCGATTTCTCGATTTTCCTCTTCCTGACACCGTCTTCTTCAAACCAGCATTTACACCCCCCTTTTTCCCAAATTTCTCACCTTCATAACTAACACCAACGCTATCACCAACACCATCACCATCACCATCACCATCACCGATCCAAGAAGTTGGAAAACGATTTAAAGGAAGAGCAGTCATCACTGTGACATCTTCCTTCTGTACCGACTTCTGCACTGTCCCCATTATATATCTCCTTCAGTCAATCCTCTCAATCAAAAGGAGGCTTCTGTTACAGGCCTGGTCGCAAAACAATTTCTTAATAACACAACACCGAATCGTATCTTAACCCTCTTCCTTCTACATAAGACTACATAAACATAGGGGAACGATAGGAAAACCCGTTATCACTTGTTTTCCATTCCTTCTAGATGTCAATACACGTGCACATGCGATGTCATAAAAATTATGTAGCTTTACATTACTAATCGGTGGCATGTTTAAGCCATATTTTATTTATTGTACATACGTATGCATATCTCTTTTATTTAAAAATAGTCGTACTATCTCCCGTGTCGCGAATTCTACTTGAGCAGTGGTGCGTAGTAACGAGTTGGAAATTACATCATTTCTTATTACCGTCGATTATCATCAAAATAATGACGTTGATGCGGACGCAAATTGGTTAAATTTTCAGCCATTCCATTTTTTTGATCATCATGACGACGGCGACGGTCATTACCAACATGACGAGAAGCATCTGATCAAACATTCCGATCCTCCATATTAGGGTAACAATGCTAAAGTCTTGATAGGAAACCTACGGAATCGAGCAAATTCAAACGACTTCCCATACCAGGGCATGAGATTCGTCCGCCTTGAATAGATGTATTAAAATCTGTTGTACCAAGCTGACAACATACAAAGTGTTGATCTGAAAATTTCAGGTCATTGAGCAAAGCATTGTTTCTGTTCCTTTCCACCACATGACTAGTATCGTCGATTCTATCAGCAACCCAATTGAAATGGATATCACATACGCGTAGAATTTTATAATCATGTTGTATTGATTTTTTCTCGCAGATTGAATTGGAAGATCATTCAACCTTTCTCGCATCTAAGTGACTGCACTGTTTGACAGTATCCAGTCACGATGTTCTCATGCTCCAATTTCAACCTGGGTTGTGGATATCATTGTTGTCCAAGATAACGAACATATAATAGAGGTAGCATCTGTTACATTCGAAGAAGGATGTGATAGAATTGGTCGGGTCTATCAAGCAAAGGGAAAGCCAACTTTCTCTGTTCTGATATTGTTCGGGCTTTTTATGAAAGAAATTCTTTTCCTGAAGGCTCCGAAACAACATGGAAGTTTGCAGGCGGCCGCACTAACCATAGGAAAGGTGTAAAAGTACACTGGAATACAACACAGACGATGCAGATATGCAGGACAAAACTTGTATCAAATATGTAAAACATTCCCCTGCTAAAGAACTGAAAGCTTTTCAAGACAAATATGAAGTAGATATATCAAATTTATATAATCTATTAAATTTAGTTCATAGTGAGGTGGGAGAAATTTAGCGTAGGATGAAATAATTAGAATATTTTAACGAAAAACGTGCATCTGAATAGCGCTTACTGGAAACAAGGATGTATATTAAATATCAGCTGAATCAAATGATGAAGCGACCGCACACTGAATTATTGGAGAAAGAGATAGTCCTTTTCATTTGCTGCTTGGCAGATTTCCAATTGAGTTAAACGTCAATTGCAGCTTGGTTCATTTCAAGGATACAAGTAATGATATTCACAGGAAGTTTGGGTCTGGAGTCCACTATCTTCCGTCGCTTCCAACTATTTTAATAGCAAATCAAATCACAACACCTATGCACGTTGTGTTCGATGATTCATCTACTATTATTCAATGAATCGGAATTTCAACTGAAGAAATGTCACTTCTATGTCTGCAAGAAGAATCCGAAGGAAGGGTGTTCAACTTTTACAATACAAGTGAGGTGTCCAATGGAATTATGATGAAGATATATGTACGCTCCATTTCTTCCCGGGGCGTAGTTGCAATAGACCTTTTGAATGTTACAGGGAAGATAACAAGAACAACGCATCTTCACATTCTAAAGTCGAAATTATTCCATTCAATCAGAATCAAGGTACATTTCACGAATTTCAAAAAAGTATTTCCATTCCGACAACGAAATTGGATATAGAAAATGGTGCATTCGCTTCAAAATCTCAGGTATCTAAAGAGAATAGCGGTTGTATGCATGTCTCCTCTGGTACAATCTTTTATTACGATGCATTCACCATAAATTTAAATGCTTTTCCTGAACTACGGAAGTTGGGCAGCTCAGATATGGAAGGTGTCGTATTAGGTCAAATTATACTTCATTTTCCCACTCTACTCTTTACTAGTTCCATAACATGTAAATTCATTGATTCTATTCAAAACATTTCCACCCATAGATTTAACGAATAAAATTTTTTTATCTATAGTTCACTTGGTACCACACGTGAATTTTATTGGTATATTAAAACAGATCTTGATAAATTTTGAAACATTATCATAGGTATCTATAAATACTTGTATACCGGTGAAATGAACACCGGGATACAATCTCTGTAAACATAAATTGGTACTAAAACAAATGGAATTGGTTCCTTAAAATCTTTATTGAAACATTATCTTTGGTACTTATACAGATTCATTGGTACCTTAAATCACCAAAAAACAAGAAAAATATTGCGGGGTTCAATCATTTTTTTGGAAAGATAAAAAGTTACCATGAAGTGTCTGAAATATATTTTTTATTAACATTTCCATATCGTTTATGCCACAACTCCACACAATTTGTCTGATTCTTACTGATATACGCATTTGCGTTGTCAAATTTTCCAATAATGTACAGGCCGTTTGAGAGTTATGCATCTCCACAAATCTTGTCCCCTTTTGAAATTGTACATTTTTGACCTTCAAGTATAGATACAAAAACAGCCTTTGAAAGTTCTGTACAGGAAAGAATGTTGTCTTCCAACTCTGGTACCACGAGCACATTTCTTAATTCAAGTGTGAATGACTCACCTTTTGAATCTCGTGACACAATCGTTGTCGTTACTTTTCCTGTAACCTCAAGATGCCTTCCATCACCAGTGGTCACCAATGTTTCAAAACCTGGACACTTCTAGTGAAGAAACTTACCTCTGTGTACTACATGTGATGAAGTACCTGAATCCACAATCATCTCGAATTTTGCAGAGTTGTCCTTGACTAGGAAGGCATGTTTTCAATGGTCTTCGTCATTTTCCTTATAACGAAACGTATTCTGTGCTTTCTTCTACTGGACCATACAATCTCGCTTATAGTGACCTAGTCGCTCGCATCGGAAACAGCGTACATTAACACGACTGTTCAGCGCCCTTGGATCTACTGTAGTAGTTTCATTTACAGTTTTAGAGCCCCCATATCTGCTCTCATATATTTGAAATAGTGGTGCGGTTACTGTTTCCCACGTGAGTTTATCTTCGGCAAATGGTTGGAGCACTGATACCTCCATTCCATACGGTGATACATCCACTGATCAAAAACCAGCAAGCAACATTTCAATCTGTAATGATTCCTGTACTGTAATCTCCATACCTTTCAGCTTAATAAGGATATGTTTCATATTATCAATATATGCGCTAATCGATATCGTAGGATCATAGTGCATTCTAGGTAACTGCGTTTGCAGTTGTACACGGCTAGCAGGGATCATCGTGGCATACCTTTCTTCAAGATGTTGATACATATGGAACGGATTATTACGTTCTGAAATAACAGTCCGTAGTGCCTTTCACCAAGGCACATAACTAACAAAGCACGTGCATGAATGATCTTCTCCTTCATGTCAGCAGCAAGTCTTTCGAGATCCTGTTGCTCCCTAACATACTAGAACAGTATCTTTGACCAATCTTTGGCTACTGCTAGTACCTCGAAATGAATCGACCACACCTTAAAATCTTCTCCACGATCAGCTTTAAAAAGAGGTGGATGTTTAACATAGTCCTCCTCCATGACGGGCACACGGTCTGTTGGCAGAATTTGAAAAGTTCACGACTTTCAGTGCTACCACTGCTATATCCAATTTGATAAAAATGATGCTATAGACTTAAATATTTCTATCTCTTTATTAAGCTCACCTCAAGTTCTCATTATTATACTGAATAACTGAGTAAAATCCTACAATTTATTTAGAGACCAGTAAACCTACCGAATCCTGATCCCTTATTTCGGTGATAGCTGTAGTCAGGTAGGACAGCCACCTGGTTATTCTAACTCACGCATACAGCTACCTTACTCCATGACTGTGCCAGTGCAAGGCTCTTCCATTACACATGATACCCTACTCATCCATACACCCAATTGAAGGACCTCCTGAATAAACATTAAGATCAGCAGAAATTCTACTTCGTGGAAACGTAGCCGTCATAGTATTACCAGTACCAACACAGAAAACAAGAAAGGTCACTCAGAAAACAATTATACGACCTACTTTAAAGAAAAGTGGCTCACTGGAACCCAAATTAGTGTGACCCGGGCCTTTCGAGAATGAAAAGCATTGGACCACAACCACGGGCTTCTATTCTGAAAATTATTTGAAAAATTCTAAAATTGTTACCACATCTTACCATAGAAATGAAGAAGAAATCAGGCTGTTTTTGTAGTGCTTGTGTTTGATTTTTTGCTTAATAATTGAATCAATAATTAAATTATTTATCCTGAGGTCTGCAACTGTATTATAATTGGAGAAAGCTCCTGTTGACTTTTTTACGATTGTAAAATATCATTTCTGGCATATCGGGGCCAAGGGAAGTCAATACTGGCATTATTGACCCGATTATTTTCTAATCTGAATGTTAAAAATCAAAGAGTAATTTAGTTTTTAAATTAAATGTCAAAGGCTTTTTTTGAAAAAAATTCAATGCCGTGCCCCATTACTGTACAGCATGGACCTGCGTGTTTTCAACACATACTATAATTGAAAAGAGCTGTATTCGATACGAGGATTGTATTACAGGACATGATTCTGACTGGTTAGTGTGATTGCTGAAACGTCAAAATTGTCAGTGATGGCACATTCACGTTTCCGTTTCAAATCAAAGCATATTTCCGGGCCACGTAGATAAAAGTATAAAACTTTTCTTAAATTTGAGAGATTTAGTGTGTTGAGCGACCGATTGCTCTTCACAAACCACGAGACCCTACCCGTCAAGCGATTTCTGGGAAAATGATTGAATTTGGTGGACCGCACCGGCGCATCAGTGGCACGGGTGTAGTAGACAATTAGGACAGTTTAGATCACTTGAAAAAGCATTTTGTAGAACAGCTCACACCTAACTATCTTACACCTACTATCTTACACCTACTATCTTACACAATATATTGAAATAAAATATTATTATTTTATCAGCATCTCGTGTCTCATGGCTATTTCTCTTCCTCCCGCTTCACGACGAATCTTTCTTTTTGATCGAGTCGCCACGATTTACTTCGTTCCCTTAGCCCAGCTTGGTTTTCTTTCTTTGCGTCCCTTCCCTGCTTGGATTCCTACCGCCATCTTTTTGCTGCATATATCTATGATTGGGGAGATGGCTGCCATAAATACGCAAACTGGCATACTCAAACATACTGATAATACTATTGTATAAATATCACGTGAAGTAGACGTCAGTTCTATCAATACCAAGATTTTGTTCAGGGAAACATTTTCACAGTTGCTTCCTTTTGAACAAGCTGTTTATGCTTTTATTTGGCTCATTTCTGAGCATTGAGGAGGGAGGTGTGGAAAGAATTTTACAAGAAATCAAAGAAGAAAACTCGTTTGCGGTCGATGAAGATATGATTTTGGAATTTTGGAATTATTTCAACTCATACCATGAAGAGAATAAAATTGCAGAATTTATGGGATTACCTTGCCTTTGTGTGTGCTCCGATTTCAAAAAAGGCTTACCAATATATATTTTTGGATTTCGATGGCAAGAAGCTTTTACAAAGATTTGCATCATGCCGCAGGAAGCCCTTGTGTACAAATCACAGATACTTTGTAAGTGTCATCATTCATACTAGGAATGAAGTAAGAAAATTATATAGTACGGTTAAATCAAGTGACGTTCGATGATCTACCATTTCTAACCATTCAACGATTTCTTAACCGACTCTACGCGCAGTTAGAATATAGTACAATTTCCGTACTCTCCAATGCCAGTGTTCCGATTAATGGCAACTTACAGATTCCAGAGCAGATCATTTCATTGACCCAATCAGAAATCAGTGACGGGAAGTTCATTTTGCAAGAGCTTTCATAGATGAAATTATATGTAGAAGGTTTGCAGTGTTCGGATTCTGGGAAGGAACTGCTGCAGTATATTCGAGAAAAGGTACTAAGCAGACCAAGTACCTACCGCTCCAATGTCGAACGAACTTTAGCTACGCGAAGAACCCCACTCCTTTGGGGAAACTCCGACACACTTTACTTACCGTAAACATATCAATGAAATGATATATTTCATACGAATACTTCCGTCGCCTCCCACCCAACAAGGTGGAATATCTTTATAGTTGTCCGATCTTTATATTTGTCCAATAATGATTTTAATATTATCGTTGTAATTATCGTTGTTGTTGTTTTTATTGTGATTTTTACATATTTTGATTGCTACTATGGTTGCTACATATGATTATTGTTACATTGTTATTATAATTCTTCTTATTTTTGTTGTTGTTGCTATTATTATGAAATGTATCCTTTTATTAAACATTATTATTGTTGCAAAACACAACAACACCAACACAAAAATACTGCACTCTTACTTGCATATTGTTGCATAATGTTGTACATATTTATCTTCATATTTATCTTCATCTTCATTATATTCGTTTTATCATCGTTTTTTGATCATCATCATCATCATCATCATTCTCAACTTCTTCTTCAACTTCTTCAATATCGTCTTCATCGCCATTATCACCATCATCACCATCATAATCACCGTTATTGATGTTATTGTTATTATACTGTTGTTCTGTTGTTATTATTGTTGTTGTTAGTATGATTATGTTGTTAGTATTATTGCTATTGTTGTTAGTATTATTTTATTGTTGTTGTTTCTATTATTGTTATTGCTGCTAGTATGATTATTGCTCTTAGTGTTGTTTTTATTATTGTTAACATTACTGTTAATATTATTATCATTGTTGTTGTGATTGCGATTGGTGTTTATGATAGCTGTTGTTATGATTGTTATGATTGTTTTTGTTATTAATTATTATTGTTTTTATTGTAAAGATTTTTATTATTATTATTTTTATGATTATTGTTATGATTATTGTTATTGTTGTTACTGTTATTATGTTTGTTAATAAGGGTAACATTTATGGACCATTGCTATAATTATTGTTGTTGTTGTTAGTATGATTATTGTTGTAAGTGTTGTTGTTATTATTGTTAACACTATTAATAATAATATTATTATTGATGTTGTGATTGTGATTGTTCTTGTAGTTGTTGTTTGTTATTATGATTATTATGATTGTTCTTATTGTTCTTATTATTGACATGATTGTTATGATTGTTCTTATTGTTCTTATTATTGACATGATTGTTAACATTGTTTTCATTATTATTATTTCTGTTGTTACTGTTGTTGTTTTTATCATTGTTATGATTATTAACATTTGTCAGTAAGATTTGTTTTCAAAATGGTCCAAAAATATTTTGGAAATCTAAAATTGGTTCATTTCGCTCCACAAAAGAATTATTGGTTGCCAAAAGTAATAAAAAAACTGTTCGTATTGAGCAAATATCGAAAAGGTAAAGAAATGATAATATTTTTTTGCGATAATTTGGAAACCCGATTTGTCGTTCCCCTAATTGTCCTAAAATTTCAAAATTTCAAAATTTTGGGGTTTCCAAAAAGAAATTGGTGGAAATTAGCAATACATCACCAAATCACCAAACACTCAATATGGTCATTAAAAAATTTTAATTTTTTGGATACTATCATTTTTATTTTGGGGAAAATTGGCGACGGAGTTGGCAATCGATACACCATGTAACGGCCATGATGCTCACCACGTACATTTTGAAACCGTCAAATTATTGAACAGTTCAAATTTTGGAATAATCGGATACGATGTGGGCAGTCAAGGCATGATAATTATGATCATGATCCAAGAAAATACCGCATCCAGTGCAGCATTTTATGGGGTAAGAATTATTCATTAAAGTATATGTTACGGGGTTATCATTACTATTTTCAAAATGTCTTATTAGTAATGTACTAGTTGTACATGGAGATAACCGTCTAGACTATATAACATCGAAGAACTTGCATTAGTCTTGCTGATTAAGACAACATGCCGTTATTGACCGAAATTAATTCAATTTACGTATTCAAATGCCAACCTTCATCGTGCAAATTCGAGTCAACCTCGGACCACGGATTTCAATGCCATTATAATTATGGACATTGTGGGAAGTAAATGAACAATCAGCGAGCTGGTAAAATAATGAAACGACGTGGTAGTAAAAGTATACCTATTTCACACACTGTTATTGATGACGGTAGGAGAATACCTATCAATAGAATCACATATTGACTATTGATTTATTCTAACAGTGAAGATTTGAACAATGAACATGACGAAAATTATGACTCTTTCATGGAAACTGTGCCTCCAGATTTGGACATGGATATGGTGGAAAATGAGAGTGGTATATGTATTGAAGGGGATGGGAATCCTGTGGATGGTATGGAACAGGTTTGAGACATGTTTTAGACATGCGCCTCGCGGATAGTGATAAGAAGTTCAACGTTGTTTTACAATCACTGAAAATACACACTTTCTCGTAGAGTTCTGTTCCAAATGCAAGGACATGGAATGCATGAAAGAGTACAACGGAAACAATATATTACAAGACATTAAGGCACGAGGATTTAAAATGAATCATTCTGTATCAGTAAAAAATGTTCGCGTTGAGTTCTATCTTCGGGATTCAGCAGGAGTTATCAAGTCACAAGTACGATTCACGTCATCAAATTCCATTATCACCAAAGAGTCTGTCAACAGATCAGTTCTTAGTCACCCAATGAAATACGACTTAGATGAGGCAGAAAAAGAAGCAGAAGGATTCATAAACGAAAGTGTCGTGGAGGGGGCTTATTGGCTGTCAAAAAGCATGACGGGGAGGAATATTTTGTATCTTTGTTACAAGTTTACAGCACAAAAATCTGAGATTAATCTGAAGCCACCGTCATTCAAATTCTACCCTCTTCATGTTACACTCGTCAACTTCACAGAGGAGGCGAGACGAGGGCAGATTACTTCACTTTGGTCTGTTGTTGCATATTTACTTGTTGATTTCCTTCTACGATAGAATTCAATTCATCTCATGAAGATACCCAGTATTACATGCGCTTACACAGAAACGGACGCTCCATCAGTCGCCACGAAAACTTTCAATGTGTTCATGAGTGTATTTAAAAGTGTATTCAGTGTATATCTGATCAAGCAGTGAAAGAAATTTCTGTGTGTACAAAAGATTGAACCAAACTTCACTCTCACTTTCTCCTTTCTTTTTACATTGTTGATCTTCCTGAATGCGAATATATTTGTAGTGTAAAGCGAAATGGAAATACAATTTCACCATGTCACAGATTTCTAATTTTTAAATGGCAACTATCGTTCAACACCAAATATCCCGAACTGTCGCTTAGTGATTCAATCGATTCAATATGTCGCTTAAAGAACGACGATACAGATGTAACTGAAGAAATGAAGAATTTGTCAATGCTCCCAATTGAACCAGTATTTTATAGGTTCTTAATGGTCAGTATGACTCTAGCTGTAGATATATATATGCATTTTTCACATTTGAACATCTTCATTGCCTTTCCCTTCGAATATTGCACATGTTCAAGGGATCTAAGAGCCAAATGCTTTCAAGTTCGTCTCGCTATTCTACATCAATATTGACTGTTAGTGGGGAGAAAAGACAGTACAGTTCAATACGACGATCTATTTTCAAAAGTCTTAACTGTTTTCTATCCGTAGCCGATAGAAGTTCTCCTGGTTTCAAATTCCATGTAGATTTTTCAAGAAGTTGTAGTGGTGGTACTCTGTCTGGGTTTTTCACAGAATCTGGTTTGGTATGCATATTGGAACGAGCAGATTTCAACAATGTCGATATGGAATCTCCTTTCTTGGGAACAAATATCAATCGCTGTTGTGATAACATTGTCACTTCTCCCGTAACAACTTTTTTTACCAAATACATAGAGTTAGTGAACTTCATATGTCGGGTCGATTGTAAACCTGGTTGACGTTGTTTGATCTGCAGAAACTAAAGACAGAAATTTCTTACTTTAAAGATATTGGCAGGTCTACATTTGGGGCGTATCAACCATCAGAAAACGGTACACCGAAGTGCCATATGCTTGATCATTTCCCAATTGATCTGGGGAGAAGCGGAGGTTTGGGGTATATGAAGAGTAATATATATGAAACGGCAACTAAAATTTTAAAGTCATATTACAGCATGAAATTGAATAGAACTTAAACAGCAATGGCTGAAACCATGGCTATTCAGGGAGATCGTATGTTCCGAAAACATAGAACAGAATTTGGTGCAACAAATATAGTTGAAAATATCCGACCAAATATGAGTCGAGTATAGGCTGTTAAGAAGGACACAGCTTGTCTTGTTCGTTACGGGCAACCTTATAGGTTTTCTGAAATAGAGAATCTAAACCGTGAACTTTTTAAAAGAAATAGGGGGTTGGAACTAGAAAACAATATATAAGATTAGTTAGAGGATGTATCATACGTTGCTGGAAATGAGGGAATGCAAGTTCTGAATAATCTTCTCCAAGAGATGCTAAATAACAATGGATTCAATTCCAGAAATTCTAGACAAAGGACACTTCAAATTCCAGCCTCAGCATATATATCAGGTTACCCTGTTCCCTCTATTCAGAATATGAAAAGAAACAGTAACGAAGTTTTATTCCAAAGGATATTTTACGGTTTTCACAACGTGTTGTCGCCAAATGACGTTTTTACGGATCAAAAATCGGTAGATTGGATGATGTCGTCATAGATGCAAGTGGCGAAGAGGAAGTATCAACTGAGGGTGGGTACATGCGAGTTTGGTTTGCAAAGGTATTATCATTTCTACGAATCTATACCCATTTAGATGGCAGATCGTGCGAAGTGCACAATCGATGACATTGTCCAGAGTTCAAACAACGCTTTGAACGAGAGTTATGTTTCGTTCAGTTTTATGATGTTCTAAGTGATGAAAAATTCCAATTGGTGGTATAGATAGCAGCCTCAGTTGTTTATGTCTCCACTTCCAGCATCATGAAGGTACATCTGGCCCAACAGCTTCTAGCAAACAGTACGGGCGGATACTAAAAGACACAATCAGGGGCTTTGTGAACATTTTTCTAGATGACGTGGAGATGAGATTACTGTATAAATGAAATGCAAGGAATATAACTTTTGCCAAATTACGAAGTGGTGATGAAGGGTGGGCTTCTGATATTTTTTATGTGAACAGGTTTTGTCGCCTACTGGGGGAACTGTACGAAGAGGAAACATCCGAGCAGGTTGAAGAAAGCAAAGAGGATGATTAAGCGCAGCATGAAAAAAAATCATCATTGATTGAAATAATTATTGATTAAAAGAAATTGGAACTATAACATCTAGTTTCAGAGGAGGGTGAACACATTAGAAAAGGAAACAGTGCTTTACTTTTGAACGAAAGGAGAGAGAGAAATGGAAACGATAACTTCTAGCCTCAGAAGAGACTCAGAACAGTGTGAACATAATTGAAAAAGAAACTTACCTTATGAATGAAGACATAGAAAGTAAAAAATAAAAAGGGGACGGCAATGAAAGCAAGAAAGCGAATGAAACTATTAAGAAAGACGCTACATTTCCTCATCATAATTCCTCATATCATCATCTACAATATCAAAACCTTGATAATTGCTATTCTTATTGATATTTATGGGGAAATTATATTTATCTTCTGCATCACTTTCGTTCGTTAAATCAATTATTCTATTCTCGCCTAAAAATTCTATAGATTTTTCCAACTTCGCTGTTTTCATAATGAAGCAATGAACTACGATTCCGAGCACATTGAAGAGCAAAGATTCAAATGCTTTTGTCGTTAAAAATATATAGTAATAACCGTTAGCAGTATCTTGAAAGCATCGTATATATTTGCGAAGATTGTTGTACAGTCTTTGTTTTACTGATCCTTTCATTCCCACACTTAATTTCAAATCAAGCTGTTTTTGATCATCAATCAAAGCATCTTGAAATGTAAGCACACATTTTTCAATGATTTGAGCATCAGCTAACGGCATTTCCTCCATTAAAACAGGTTTGACCTCATATAGTATATTTCCACGTCTTCGGCTTTTGTTGGCGATGGTTCAACTGTCTCTGCATTACCATTAGTCATTTGATCACGAAATTTTTCCTGTTCTTCATAAGACTCATGTTGGAACCTGAATGAATCTATAATACAAGTGATGATAGAATCTAATCTAGCTACAGACGTAATACTACATGTATCGGTTCTATTTAAGTCAAATTCAGTTTTTGAAATCAACACTTTCAAAGCTGCATCGTTCTTAAATAGAACCTCAGTAAAATCTGGAGGCAATTATTTTAATATTCTTCTTTTTCACTTTGCCTCGCCAGTAGCATCGCACTTAAATGTCCGTCAAAATGCCCTATCTCCAACCCCAATTCCAATCACTCTATGAAGCTTTTCGTATACCTCTCTTTTATTTTTAATTCTGCGACTCACATCAAACGAGTAATCTAGGTTTCTGGGAGCTATAATGTCCATATAACCTGGACAACTTAAAATTCTTCTTTCACTCTTTCTCTACGCGTACCAACTGTCTGTCCAAAAACAATCTCAAACCTTTTCAAAACTTCGACACTTATAGATGCGCATTCGCAAACGCATTTCTCGAGATCTTTAGAAGGAGAATAATTCATATGATGGCGAAGAGAAGTAACTGCCCCTTCTCGAAAAAATTTGAGAGAGGTCTTATATCCGAAGTGAATAATGCAACGTTGATTTCACGCTCCATAGGCCATTTCGGGACATAGAATCCATGTATACGTATGGTTCCATCCTCTTTAAAATCATAGTTCCATAATGGAGGGCCAAGGGGTTGAATTTTCGTACCGCTTTTGAATACCTATCCGATTTCTTCACTTCGAATCAACTTCATCCCCAGTTGTGTACTTTTAAGTCGTCATTACAATGGTCGTCTTCATTATCAATTAGACAACTGTTTGTAGACCACGGAATGTCACCGTGCATATTTGAACACCAATACGTCGTTCCCTCATAAATATATTGGTATACTGATGGTGAAAGGTCCATGTATTGAGATACGTAGTCAATAACAGAAGACGGATAACTTTTCCCATTCGTTTCCGTCTTCATAGATATTTGTGCAGATTACGTTCCATTTGTCATTTGTCTTTGTTTTCATGGACTTGAAGCAGATGTAGATGAATTTATAACGCTATCTTCAATTTCAAATTGGAACTGTATAGTTCTTTCATCTTCAACGAGACGGGCGCATTTTTTTTCATACAATTTTACAGTACCACTGAGTATTTGACACAATCCTTTACTTTATTTATAATCTCTTTTCAAACTATTCAATTTATTCACTGTCACAACCATTTTATCTGCTTCACCCCCCTCTGAACTTGTTGTATCGAGTTCAATTTGGTTCGAAGGTCGTTCTGATCTTCCGCCTCTTTTCCTGTCCGGTGATCTTGAAGTCTTCATTATCGTATATTATGGCTTGGAATTCTTGCCATTTTATATATGTCCATTTATTTCTTCATTCTCTTCACTTCTCAATTGAATCGGATCAGTAACTTCAGTCTTGATTTCAAATTCTGGGTTACTTGTTATGCCACCATTGTCATTATCATCATCACGTTCTGCTGCTCTTCTTCTATGTTTCCCATGCGCTCTTACCTTCATCAAACTAGGACTTACCCTTCCACAATTCCTGCCATTTTCTAAAATCCTCTTCTTTCATCGTTGACACAATTTCGAATTCTAATTGGAGCAATTGGAGCAGCCATTTTAGAGTTTATTTTCAATACTAGTTTGCTCGTTAAAAAATCATCAGAACAGTCTTGACTAGTCTGAACATCCCTATATTTGGTATAAATGAACTCCGCGGATGATTTATTAGATGCATCCGCCATCTATTAGTTAGTATCCAATACCCGTGTACTAAATTCCCCTAAAACCAACTAGTAAGAGATTGAAACAACATTTATATCATCTTTTGCTCCTTCCTGTATCAATGGAGCTTTCGAGGACAAACTTCGTCCTCGATGATATTTTCAGATTCCTATAGAAGGTGATGTTTCGCATTTCTGAGGATCACTGATACAATGTTTCTCCAAACCATCTAAGAGTTCAGAATAAGTTCTGAACTTCTCCCCTAAAGAAACAGCTTCCATCAAAGATCAACTGTTTGAAGGAGTAGACTGTACTTGTTGATCAAGTATTGGTTAATCATGTTCATATACAGATTCATTTTTTCGTTCATTTCGAGGACTAGATCTAACTCTACCACTTCATCTCTTTGTGACAAGAAGATTTTGCGGTTCGCCCCAATTTTTTTGATCGAAGACTTACTTGCTTGTTGTGCCATGTTGCCTGTGAAAAAGAAGACTTAAGCGCTGCGAGCAGCTGTTTGAAGATTAGTTTCATGAGTCCTCCTTTTATTTACCGTGTACCAGTGACCTTTGGGGGTGGCGGTAATAATTACCTTGTAAGACGTGAAAGCGGGGTATCAACCGTTGGGTGTGGTAGTAATTAACGGGGAAATATCCTGAAAGGCGATCTCAGCTTCAAACAATACGTATCCAAGTGTAACGAAAATTAAGCGCCATTTTCTATCACCACCATTATCTTTAAGATAAACGTTGTCTAATAAAGTTGAAGCCGTATTACTTTTGGAATCAGATTTTACTTTCTTTAACAGCGTCATCATCTTCATACATTTCATAATCCTTCTCAACCATGGCATCTTCGCCATCCTCCTCCGTTTCTGACGTCAACAATGCCATTCAACCGTGAAAATCCGTGAACTCATTTCCGCAATGAACTCGGATCATATGAAATATACGGAATCCATTTTTTCTTCGTAAATGAAAGGGGACGTGCCCGGAGAACGCTTAACAGAGTTTACAAAAATAACAGCAATGAAGTTCATTTATTGATGGTCCTTCTCAGAATGTGTCGGGAAATAACTGCACGGGTTGCACTACAAAACTGTGCTGCGGTATAAAACTCACCCCTTTCCAAGTTCCTTCATCAACACAAGATGATACTGTGCATAAAGCACAGAGAATTCCATTATCTTATGCTCAAATACTTGAACCCATTTATCAACCATTCAATTCAGCAATTAGAAATATTGAATCTCCCATTGAGAATTTACCATCCCCTCGACCATTATTTATTTAAAAATATCCATCTCCTTCTCCCCCTACATCAATAAACCACCATTACATTTATCTTCTCGTGAAACAAATCAGGCTATTTCAGATGATAACCACTGCGATGACTTCACCTCATGTTTTTCATCATTTGAAGATTACACTAAACAACAAAACGAGTTTCTGCAATGATTGGACAAAATTACTCAGAAGGGACAGTGCAAGATTCGTTTACGTAGTGTGGCCCTCCAAAAATTTAATGAGGACCCCTCGTGGAAAGCCTTGCTTGTGACAGAGGGTGCAACAGATTGAAAAATTACTAGTTGAGTTGGACTCGAACTTGAACTGTAAGAGAAGAAGTTGTGGCGGTAAACGATCCAAAAGATCCAGAGAACGAAAAGGTGGTTGGTCTTTTATGACTAAACGCCAGAAATGAATGCAACGAAGAAAATATGAATGCAAGTATCGCAATCATATTTTTCCTATATATTGAATAAAGATGCTGCTATTGCCATTTTACATTTCTGTGCAAATTTCTGTATACTATTTTCTTCGTCCCCATTCATATTTTCACCGCCCCACGACCATCATGGGATAGAGTCTTTCATATCTACACCACCCAACGAACGTCTTGGGAAAGACTCGAGTATTTACAAGTTTAGTTCAGGATCGTGGGTTCGGGGAATGAAGGGAGGAGAATTATGATCTCAAAGGATATGAAGTTGTATGATTAAATATTATTTACTTCCTGGATCATTCGCAGCCATACATCCTTCTTTCAAAATTGTTTCATGTCATTCGACCTGGCTGGAGTATTAATTGGGATAAACTAGGTTATTTACACGTTTATTTGTGGAGGGCGGGTTCGGGGAATGAAGGTTGGGGAATTATGAACTGAAAGTATATGAAGTTGTATGATTAACTATTATTTACTTCCTGGATTATTCGCAGCCATACATCCTTCGTTTGACAATTGTTTCATGTCATTTGTCCCGGTTCGAGTATTGATTAGGAATGAGGACTTAAGCACTACGAGCAGCTGTTTGACGTTTTTAAACGTACATCTTTCCCATAACTTTGGTAGATCGTATAATTATTCGGGGATGGGCAACCATCTTGGGTCACTGCCTTTTGTGACGTGTTTTTAGATTAAGCTGTGTTTCGTTTGTGTGGTGATGTAGTTGAGATTGTAGTGCTGTTTCTGATGCTGTTGAAGTTGATGGGGGTAGAATATATTTTAATTTGGTTCAATGTTGCCATTCGTGTAACATTGTGGTGGAGATGGTGGTGATGTGGGGACGGATGGAGGAACGGTAGCGATGGAACCTGCAGTTTCTACTGTTGTTGCTACTAAATTGGTCTTCAAGATCGGTAATATGGCTACGGATGATTGGGAGAATAAAAAACGAATTCCAACTCTTTGATGAAAATGTGCAATCCCTCTGCGGATAGACTACTGATTGATCGGTTGCTGTGACTGTTGATTGTATTCATATATTGAGTCCTTTTTCGAGTTGTTCTACTGATTTGATTACCTACAAGGTTCTCAAAGTTTTCTGTGTCACAGTCTGAGGTAAAATCTTCGTCGCGCGTTCATGTGCATCAATGGTTGATCACGTATACGTTTTCTCTGCTTCTTCGGAAGATGCAATAATCTCACCCGTTACATCTTCTTTACGATCTTTTGCCCCAGTTGGAGTATTGATAAAAATTCAAATTTTGATTTTAATTTTTTTCAACAAGTCCAACTAACTGAGCTTCAGCCGATTACATTTAGACATCTTTTAAACATGTCACGAACCGTCGACCGCACTCCAAGTCTAACTTCAGACATTCCTTCACCAAACTCGTTATATCGAAACAAGCAGTCCGACAATCTCCTCCCACGAAAGGAATAGCCGTTACTTCATAAAAATGACGGCACAAGTAAAGCGACTTCATAACTAAATAAATAAGACAACCATTTTTCAACTTTCTTCCACTTTCATCCTTATAATCACCATGACCCTCGCACCAGTTCCAACTACTCTACTAACTAATCCATCCACAATCATCCTCAAAAACGGTCGAGCTGTTTTTGCGACTCATTTTTCTCTTCGACATCGGTCTCTTGATCCTGAACCTATTTCACTTTATGACATTGACATGTGATTAGCAATACTATGGCATCACATTTCATCTATCAGACATTAATAATGGATATTATAATCATTGTTTTTTGAGTTAATCACAAATTTCGCGTAGTAGCACAGAAGAAGTCCATTCACACTCTCAATGCAAAGATTGAATGAAAAAAATCAGCAACAGGATGATCTAGTAATGAATCATGAACATCTACTTCTTTAAAATGTTCATCAACTTACTTTTATACATTCGTTCTACTAACATGACCCCCAATCATATTAATATTTAATTTTAACATTTGAATGATGTTCATGCTTCATTCTCTAGTTGCCCCTAGTGGATTTTTTACTCAATTGTTCATTAACCAGAATGATCAAATTTGTTTTCTGTTTTTTGGGTTATTTTTCTGTTTTTTATTTTTCCTGACTTTATGCTGTCTAACTCTTTCATATATCGTTATAAATGAAAATTCACATCCTCAATTATGAAAAGTTAGAGACGATGTACGTAATGCTACTAATGAAGTAAGATGTTTAGTACTGTCAGCTATGACTAAAAATTCGCGAAATAGCTGCTGCTGCTGAAGGCGTGGCTGTGATGAGAATAGTTGAGACTTTACTTCCTGGAAAATACAGCGTAGCCATTAGGCCGCCGACGGTAACAATCATTTTCACGATGAGGTTGTTACTTTTTGTTTTTTCTTGAGATCATGTGAAGGATCAACAGCGACTGGCTGATCTGCTCAAACTACGCGACCGTCAATCCTCTGAATCAAGTGATGCAGCCGACGTGAATGAGACGACTGAAAAAACTGAGGAATGTATTATTTTAGAATGGTCATCTATCACATGTTTAATTTCTTCAAAGAAGAAAAATTCGACTCTTCTCGTCGATCTATTCTTCAAAATTCTGCTGGAATTTCATGTCCTGGTCGCGTTGTTGTCATACTTGGACCTTAAAGTAGTGGAAAATGAACTTTACTAAATTCAATATATGGACGTCTTCTAGCTTCAACTTCAGTATCTCTCCATGGTATTGTCACTTTTTACGGTATTCAATTAGACGCTTCAAAAGTACCTATTGCTTATGATACACAAGAAGGTTTATTTCTCACTCAACTTACTGTGAGAGAAACACTTGGCCTTGCAGCTCGTTTGCGTCTTCCTAACGATATGACTGTTGAACAACATAACTAATTTATTGATCGATTTATTCGAAGATTAGGACTCGTATCCTCTTCTGATTCACGTGTGGGAGATGAAAAAACAAGAGGAATTTCAGGAGGCGAAAAGAGAAGATTGTCTTTAGGTGTTGACTTGATTTGAACTCCAAAACTAATTATATGTGATGAACCTACATCAGGACTTGATTCAATTCAATCAGAAAGAGTAATTAATACGTTACGATCGCTTTCACTTGCAGGGCATACAGTTATTTTTTCTATTCATGAACCAAGTACCTCCAATATTCTCTTTTTGTGATGACATTGCTTCACTTGCGGGCGATAAACAAGTATATTCTTGTCCTGATGATAAATCACAACATCATTTTACCACTGTTTGTTTCCCACCGCCGAAAAATAAATTTAATTCTGCACCTTTTCAAGAAGAACGAGTAGTATTTTCGTAACTGATTCGGAGGCATTAGGAAGTGAGCTGAAGTTGGAACCATTGGAATGTGACGAATCTTGTGATGTTATGAACGAAGTCAAAATTCAATGTTTGAACAAGGCCCCCGAGATGAGTGAAGAAATCCGTACGCGCTAAACTCCAATGGTCGAATCTCTGAATATTTCTTTCGCAGAGGTTGGAAATAGGATTATCAAGAAAAGACGTAGATCATAATTAAAAATCTCATTGAATCCCATAACTCTCGGCAGGTGGTATGAAGTACTAATCATCCGTTTGGAATTCCGGAACAATGAAGAGAACAAGTAGCCAACGACCTTGAAAATATGGCAACGAATGGTTGCAGTAGTAATTTAAGTACATTGACCTGTGTTAAAACAAAAAATGAAGTTGAGTAGTTGGGAAGTTTAGAGCGTGTAAATTCCCAAAATGAATACACTTTGATGTCAGAGATGGACCGCAAGTGGGGTGAGAAATTTGGAAAGCTTGCTCAGTTCTATAATGAAATCATTGGCTCATTGAAAAGTAGCCAGAGGAAAGCAGTTAAGAATGTTTAGGATTGTATGATAAACAATTCCAGCTGTGGTGCGGACGTAAGTACGAAACTTACCCCCAAAAATTCATTCATTTGAAAACATTATGGTTGAATAAATTCCTCACTTCAAAACAGCCTTCCATTATAACATATTACGTAACTGTAATTTTTATTTTGTTTCAGGTCAAGTACTTATCGAGAAGTTCCATGTATTCATTCTAAGATTTCATACTGCACTGCACTTTTAAAAAACTATTATGTTCTCTTGGAAAGCTTTCTATAAGCGTGATGTATTTCAATCTGGTCTCGGTTTCGACTGTTCTGAATTCAAGCGCAAATTAGTTAAGAAATATCTTTTACTTGCTTCTGAAAACATGTTTGGAACATTTCTGAACTATCACACTGATGGTAGAGATCGTGTTTTAGGAGATTTTATAAAGTTGGAGAAGCCTCATTGGTTACGAAGAAGCAATACAGGGGAACAATACATTACCCTTCATCATGTTTGTGAGGGTTGCGATATGTATGAACTGAAAACAAGCAATGTGTATCGTGTGAACCACAGGGAAAGTATTGGTCAGAATGGATGTACGCCAAGCCGATATGATGATGCAACGGTTGAAATTTTCCTATTGTATTGTGAAATTAGTCATTTACTTTTTCTTTCACGTAGGATGGGACCAAGTTCCCTGTGTGCCAATTTGACATATTTACTATATCCATGGAAAAGTACGAAGAGACCATATCCCAGCAAAAACACAGTTAAATTACGATGGATGGCTATTTGGTCTAGTCCATTGGAACGGAATAATATTTCATTATTAGTAACGTATACTGAAGATCAATTAAATATAGTTGAAAAAACTTTTCCGATATTCAAAAACTTTGTTGGCAAACAAGTAGATATTAAATTGTATTTGGAGCATCAAGTGATTGTTAGAACGAATGGCATCAATCCTCCTGTTAGAAAACATATCGGAACAGAAACAAGAACATGGAAGAGAGTTATCTCATTAATTGATGCAGCTGCACAATGGATATTGAGATATACACACCATAGGATGGTAAATAGTGATTCTAATAGTATTGCAGAATTTCTGCAGTTTCACAAGAAATCTTTTTCTGCCATATAGTCTATCACCGCTAACTCACGGAAAGTAATGGTGATGCAGACTGAGGTACATGTTCAGGAAGCAAATGAAATGACAAGTGTAAATGGTGCTCAAAATTGTAAAGGTGTGGCTACCGGTGGAGAAGATATAGATTCTGTAATGGCTATCTTGAAACTCATGGGACCCAATCTATCAATGAAAGAACGAGCTATTGTGTAGACCACATGCACTGTTGGAGAATCAACGTTTATGGAGAAAAATCTAAATATAAATCCATTTTCGATCGCAAATAAGGATAACGGCCTATCGCTTGTGAGGAAAATCTCAAACCGAAAATATCATTTCAGTTTCGACAATGATTCTTCGGATGATGGAGAGATTGGTAACAGAAAAGGGTTTATCAGGCCATTTCGATCTCAGCATAGTGGAGAGGATGGAGACGACAAAGTTTGCGAAGTTGATGAAGAGGGAGGTGAAGCTGATAACATGAACGGTGATGGGTATTAATACGATGATAATTGATACGAAGATGAGAATTAATGAATTCTTGTGATTTTCGTTGGAAAATGCGACCGGATACCGAGGGATCATGAATGGATACGATGATATGAGGATGAGATTGAATGAAATCTCTGTGATGGTCGTCGAACAACTGCGGTCACATGGCAAGGGATCATGCATCAATGCAATCAAATTAGAATGAATGAATTCTTTCCATGGTCGTTGGCAACTGCGCACGAATGGAGAGGGATCAGGGATGGAAACGATGATATTGGCATGAAAATGAATGAATGCTCTGTCATGGTCGTTGAAAGATTGTGGTCGCATGGCAAGGGATCGTGAATGTATGCAATCAAAATTTTAATGTGGATGTGAATTACATAATAATGATAATGAATTTATCAACTTAATGGATCTCAACTCATATCTTGATCCAAAAATTGGCGACTTTTCAATGTTCAAGATTAGGGCCAGATATAAGTTTTCATTTTTTATATACAAAATAATTGTATACAACAATTTCAAAGTGTAGACAATTTTTTTACAAGGTAATAAATGCATTTCAAGCAACGTGCACATTTTGACACGTGTCAACAATCTGGCCTCAAGATGGCCAGCCACCACAACTTCTCCCTTCAACCGATCGGCCTGGACCGCACTTCAGACCGGACGGCACTTTCTACTTTCTTTTTAACTGGGTAGGATACCCATCTCTGCACATCACCAAGCAAAATGCGAGGCTAGTGTCTTAATGCTACTTGTAATATTTATTTTTGACTCGGAGCATAACCGAGTCATCGTTAAAGGGGGTTGCAGTGGCATTTTATAATGGGTGGTTGTTTACATCTAGTTTTACAAGGCAAGGTGATCAACCCCGCCCGTAAGGGAATGAAGGCGAGTGATGACCTTCGGAGCATATCTTTGTAAGGAAATGTATTTATACTGTTTGTTTGGAAATTACCTGTGAAAATTGAATTGAAATAGCAGTAATAAATGTTGCATTTCCGATTAGTCTACAGTATCCTGTTCTCCAATAAGTACAAACTGACAGAAACGTACTGGAAACACCGAATTTTTATTTAAAAATATTGACTTCATCCGATCAGTACGTGTAGAACAACTGACTCTATACTGGGTACATACCGAAATGGACCACAGCTCTTCCTTTACAAATTACAAAATTTCTAAAATTTCCAAACCGACATTTTCAATATTTATTTTTCAAATTTTTTTAAAAAAAATTAAAGGAAATGTGATAGATGGCGCTTATTGATTAGAGTTGTGTTTCTGAGTGCATATGTCATGGCATGGCCGATTGAAAAACGATGAACTGGAGGTGATAGAGGAGACCAAATTATCTTACAGAGTGAAAAAAGAACTTTGCGTAATGCCCCCGTTGCGGCGTGAGCTAGACAGCAAAGTCGGTTTTCGCGAAAAGTATAGACCTCTTTCGAAAAGTTCGCGATAGAAATTATTCACAAACGGAGCGGAGGTAAAAGTTTACTGTCTCTGAGTCAATTAAATTTCAACACGGAGCGTACAATACGAAACACCAATTAATTATTTTTGGAAAATTGTGATGGGTAACCTCATCTGGGAAAGCGGAGTTTGGACGGGAAAAATACGGGTAGTTCCGAACATGAGCACATGTACATTGCTATATATAAAAATTGTTCACATTCCTGCATGGCTACTCGTTGGTGAACATTTTAATAGATGCAGGACGTAGTACATGATGGGATTTGATGAGAAAACCGTTCCGAATGTTGTTGTAAATCACCTGTGGTACTGGTGCTGTATGACAGGAAAGGCACAGTAATTCAAAATACTGTCATTGCGATATGTGTATTAGCTGTCTCTACACAATCGGGGATAGATTAGAATTCACCGTCCTCGTGTTTGAGGTGGGGAGGAAAACAGAGGAAAAGCGCACAAATACAAATAATGTCTGAAAATTCTCGCGCGTTTATTTTCATAACATTTTCCTCTCCATTTACGTGGAAAGTTCACGTTGTGACATGTTTCACTAAACATATAAAACCATATTTTCTTTAATTTCCAAACATAACTCGTAGCCGTGCAATGTGTAGTTTCTTCCCGTTTCTATTTTGCGCAAATTATGCATCACCATATACCCTTTAACATGCCCTCCTCCCCACTCTGGCCAATCACTGCAGGTTTCGGCCTGGAAAATTACCAAAATCAAAAAGTGTCATAGAAATCAGCACCATCTATTAAATTTCATGTCTTCAAATAATAATAATCATAATCACAATCATAATCAAAATCATAACGATAGATACCTAATTTTTTACACATAGCGTCTTTCCTATTTAGACCGTGAAAACCGTCCGAATTGGATACGTTTCTATCGTCGTTTTATCCTCTCCGATTACATCGATGCTACATTCGTCTACTCTCTCCTTCCAGCCATGATCATCCACCGCGGCCCCATCCCTCATCAGGTACGGTGTGTGAACATCATTACTTCTTCCCCTGCATTGTGTCCGTCGTGGCTTCAATTTTTCCACTTCATCGTGCTCTAACCTGTCATAATCATTTATATTTATAGCATCTCGTCTTGAATTGATTGACTTTGTCTTTCGTGGTATACTAACAAAATTTGTAGTGATGCAAGAAGTCCCCTGCTAACAAATGGCGCAAAATAATATTCAAAGAATAACACACGACTAGTATACCGTAGACAGTAACCGTCGTAACAACAACACGTACAATAGTAATGGACACAGCAGCTTTAATCGCCATTAAAGATTCATTTTATTTTTGAAGGGATATAATAGATCCTGACACAAATACATACATTGATTGGAATGAGATTATCTTAAGTCCTGATCAAATTGACAACAGCGTCCTAATACGTATGGAGAAAATAATGCAAAGATCCAAAGAATATGTACAAGATGCAACGACTTTCTGTAAAATGGCAATTGCGAAGGAAAGCGGCAATATCCCTAATTCCTGGTTTTAGTATTCCATATATGGAACACAATATTTCTGGGTCCACTAGTTCGTCAAAAATTATTATTTTTTATTTTGACTGGACATGCTTCTAAAGTAAAAGTTGCACTACATGTTTTCCAAGTAACAATTTCATAGAACATGTGTATACGACGTGACAAGGATATGACAACAAGGCAATCTGGATAATTCATAGTTTGTCAAAACGAGTTAGGAACGATATATGGATCACAACAGCAAAATTTTTATTTATTTTTGTATTGAAAATAAGGGCCAAAACATTCATATAATGATTCAGCACAGGCGAACTCTGCGTAATACGCGATGAGAATTTACCGATTCTTCATCACTATCGGTGTCATTTGATGGAGGGTCAGCATGTACTTCCATGTATCCTTCACCTTCACCTTCATCATTATTAATTGATTGAGGGGGGAGTGGAATTTGGAAAAGTCTCAATTCAAGGGTGGTATGCCATAAGGCCCAGTAACTCTTCTGAATCCCAGCGTAAGTCGGCACAGAAAACTGTTTGGAACATAGATTACAAGAAAATTTAGTACGGTGTCCACGCCACGGAGTTTCTCCATCAACTTCCTTTTTATGTTGGCCACATAGAGCGTAGTAGGCATATCTTTCTTGTACTGGCGTATGTCCGTGAACGGAAATACGCAGAAAAAGACCATCTCAACTGTTGAAAAAGTCAGGCGATTTCTTTTTCGTTTCTTCGATAATTTTATGACTCTGTCCCTTTCATCTTTACCAACCTCAAATCTTTCCGGAGGTATGTTTATTTTCGATGACGGTGGTGATGAAGGTGGTTGAAATGGTTTCTTCACTGATGGTGCTTGATTTTGTTGGTATTTTCAGGGTTGATAAGATTGAATTGTTGTTTCATTATTTTCTGTTGGCTGTTGTGGCTGAATAGTTTATGTTTTAGGTAGCACTTCTGGCATTAAAAATGGTGGTGGTGGAATAGGAAACGTTTGAAGTGATTATTGCTCTTGTTGACATGATGTTCCATGTTGACAATGACGAATATCTCCAGTTATATGACGATGATTGTTTTAATCCATTTGACCGTGTAAAATGGATCACTACGCATAAAACAATCACCGAAATAGGTTTACAAGTGCAGTTGAAGTTGGAGGTTCTTCAGTCGTTTTTCTGTCCCATCATCATGGTGTAGAGAGATAACTACAATGTCAAAATATCTAAAAATACACCGAGATGTAGTTTGACACATGTTATTCACATTACTGAAACGTATCTTACACCTGTTACTGTACAAACAGTGGAAATTTGACATCAAATTGCATCAAAAATGCGTCCATGTGATCCATATATGGATCCTAAGACATGTAACGGAATTTTTTGATTTTATGTTAGGATGCATATATGGCTCCTACAAGGTATTTGGTACATGAGGACGTATAAAAACAGGCGAGATGAAAGAAGTGAGGGGAAAAGACAATTGAAAAAAATGTAATTTTTTTTAAAACCTACTTCATTGGGTCTTACAGCTGTTGTGCTATCAATGCCTATTTCAGTAGAACAAGTAAACAAGGGGTTAGTACCACCTGCAACCGCGAGTCAATTAATGGGTAAAACAGGGTAAGCGATATTTTTAGTTATGCATTCCATGGCAGTTACATCATCTGGAGCATCTGAACAAATTGTCTTTTCATCAATAATCACATATGACGTATATCTTACATGCATTAAGTGTTCTGGACAAAGAATGACTTCATTATCACTTGCTACAATTCTTATATTTGGTTTTTTGATTGGTGTATTAAGTATTGCTTTACATGTTGCTAAAATAGATATTAATTTCTTGTATAGAGCCAC
>JAULBU010048239.1:0-13310 GCA_032358235.1 Odonthalia washingtoniensis | reverse complement strand
CAGCAGAGGATGGGTGGTCACCCAAGATTTTCTACGCTAATCGCTTCTACTGTCCTCGTGGTGAGGTTTATGATTTTGATGATATTTAACGACGTTACGTAATGTGTTCGATGGGCGGCGCCCATAGTACAAACTACTTCTATGAATTTAATTGCATCTCATGTCCATTAACCATTTTGGATCGGCATTATCTCTTATCCTCTTTTCCAAGAAGCCAAATGGTTTTTGATTTTAATCATTAACATGACTTTTTAACTTTTAGCAGGATTGGGAGCATACTGGTAGAGTATAGGGCGTATCATGCAAGTTTAAATGCGCCACAACGTGGTATACAAATGGGTCCATTGTCGACTTACCTTGACAATGAAATAAATTGCATATAATAAATAAAGGTAAATATGAGCAATGAAGGGTTTTCTGTTATTGTAGAACGCACTACCTTCTAAACAGAAAAATAAAATGTACCGCACAGAAACGTTATGCATACGACATAAAACGTTTACTGTGTGATGAAGTAGGTTATTTTCTCGTACACGTGTATGAAATAATTTCACAGTAGCCAATGACATATATTTTTGGTACGCACGATATAGCTCAAATTAGTTGGTACACGTCTACAATATCAGTTGACAGTAGCCAATCACAAAGCCCAAGATAATTGAAATTTTTCTTTATAAAGAACGGTCATATGACGAATCGATAATAGAAAAATATAGGTTTTTCATTTATTTTACATTTGAAAATTTACAAATATAATGTACATTCTTGTACTTGAATTTGTTTCCATCGTCCCATAATAAAAACTAAAATTTCCATTTTCCCCTGTTGTTCAAGTATGTCTTCACGTCTTGGCAATGTCGGCTCCCCATTACCAGATGCAGGGTGTGATTTAAGACTCAAATCGGAATGCTCCCGTTTCATTCAAAAATAAAACGGGAGGATTCCGATTTTTGCTGCCATATGTCGTTGAGTTTCATGTACGAAGGACAGAGTACTGCTTCGGTATAGGTTGTTTTAGTTACGTCTTTTTTACGAAAAAACAGAACCTAAACGCCAAAAACTCATGCGTCTTTTTTGTTACCGTGAGCTAGGCCCATGATTTCTAGAACGAACATCGTTTTCAAGCGATTCATGGTAAAAAATAAATTTTCACCTTGAATGGCTTGCACAAAATACTTGTCATTGTTATGTGGGGGTTGTTCACCGGCAAAGAGTACTGACATGGCCCAAGTGTGCATATATTGGCCCGAGGCGAAGCCGAGTGCTCAATATCGCTCACGAGAGCCGGTTTTAAGCACAAGTAGGCCGGTTAACAACATGTAGTGGTTATCCGACTGATGTTGGCTGAAATATGGTGAACTGGTAGATAGGGCCCGAGGCGAAGCCGAGGCCAACATCAGTCGGATGACGCACTTATTCTCCGATCAAGTCATATAGTATATGTTTAATAGTTAAAAATTGTAATATTTTATTATTTCTTTTATTTTATGCGTGGTGTGTGGCAACCACGTATTAATCTCCATGAAATTACCATCCACTAATTACCATCCTGGTAATGTAATTCACTGTACCATGAATAATGAATATTCATGGAAATTATTGATAAAATTATTATCTTACTATAATATTTTAATTAGTTTTTAAAATTAGTTTTTAAAAAAGGTGGAATCGGTGATCAGTAGGGAGGAATCTGATTCAAGGCGTATTTCATAAGTCAACTCCCTAAATCCCCATATACACCCATAAAACCAAAAGTAAGGCGAGAATCCCTACTGAATATGTCGATTTTCCATTATACTTCCTACTGAAGTGTGTATTTGCCCTTTTAAAAAACATTTGTTTAAATATGTTGATGTTCAAGAAGATATTTACGTGGATGCTATTCGTCCGCATGTCGAATGAAATTGTTAGGCTAACGATAGTGGAGTAATTGAGAACGCTGTCACAAAGATATTCTGGAGAATGTAGTTTAGTTCTATTCATAGTCGATTTCCTACAAATCGGATAATGAGCATGACGAAACAAATCTATTACTATTAGTGTTTCTTACCATACTAGACTTGGCACATTTACAATGGCTCCAATTTCAATAATTTTTCAGCTTCCTCATATTTTCCAACATTTCATTTCGCAACATTTTTACGAAGCGATCTTTTTTCAATTTTTGTGGAAATTAGGTATGTGATGCCGAACAACAATGACAACTGTAGCGTGTAGCGTACACCTTCATGGAAAAGGCCCGGAAATGACTTCTATATTCAACCCATAGACACAGTGAAGAACTGCTATGTTTTATGTTCCATATTTTATATTTTTCCCGAAACTGGAAACTCACATACAACGAACAACTCATATTCACTGTATATTGCTGTTGAATATAGAAGTCAATGAAGGGCCACCTGAGTGCTTCAAAAAACGCTTTTTCCATTAAAAGCAGCAAATAAAATGTCCATATTTCGTGCAACATCGGTAGGATAAGCCTGTCAATTGGACTGAGATTTGAAATCAATGTCAAGAAATTCTAAATAATATTAAAAAGTCACATATTTTTATTTGTACAGTACTGTATGCTGTTTAAGGAAACGCAGTGATAGGCGTATGTCTGGAACATGTTGTCAAGTACAAAATGCCATTTTTAGTTTCATGCCAACCCCAGCGGGTTGACAAGTGGCAGTTGTCCACCGGCAAAGAGTGTTGACAATTCCCAAGTTTGCAGATATTTGCCCGAGACGAAGCCGAGTGCCCAATATCGCACACGAGGGCCTATTTCAAGCACGAGTTGTCCGGTGGACAACATGCCTGTCAATCTGACTGGGTTTTGACATCAATGTCAAGGAATTGAATTTTAAAGTAATATGTTTTGCCATATATTTTTTAAAATATGTGTTCCTTTAATATACGGGCTTGATATCAAGCCCAGCCGGCTGACAAGTTCATCTTTCAAACATGTTTTGAGGGCGTACATGCTCATATAAGCCCGATGAAAACCGGTTGGAAAGTCGTTTGTCTGCAGGTTTTTGCGGGTATACAGCAGCAATAAAATTTTGAAGGACAACATAACGATGTTTTCCCTCTTTTTCAGCATATGGGGGACAACATAGCTATTTTGTCCCTCCTTTGAGTCCCGAAATAGCTATGTTTCCCCTCCGTTGAGTGACGACATAGCTATGTTGTCGCTCTGAAACCACTGTATGCCACTGTAAAAGTCACTGTTCACCCAAAAACTGGGAGACAAGCACATTTGTTCACCCATTACTGAGCATGATATACATGGTAAAGCATGTACAGCGCAGTCATGTAAAGAAGTTTTACGAGATGTTCACGTACAAAGAACTCAGCCCTAATTGGTAAAACAACCATACTTTCACATTTCGACGAATGGTGCCATTGAAATCATTACTTCGGTTATAACTTGCACCACTTTCATGTAACAAGATGCTTTCTTAACTTCTATATTTATGAACTTGATAGCTATCTATGATAGCTGTCCTTTTAAAAGCGGATGATGAGGATGTCAACTTCAATCTTCCGAACATTAATACATTGTAACTTTATTGAGAGTGCCGAATTCGATTCCATCAAAGTCTCAATGAAGTGATGGGAAATTCCATTTGCGAAACTTAATTAATTGATACCTTATTGAGACTGCGATGGACTTCGAGTCGATTGTAATCTCAATAAACTATTAATGATTTAAACATTTAAGAAAAATTATTAATTTAATAGTAGTACTCGGTGCCGTAGGAAATTATTGAATCTGCGTTACAATCACAGGTATCAGGGAGTCAAGTAATGGGACAGATCTTCAGCCTTTGCCGGTCTTTGACGAACGAGTAGCATTTTCAGCCTCCACCGGTCTTTGACGAACGAGTATCATTGAACAATCACAGATGAATATTACAACCATATTAAAATTGAGGTACCGTTCTTGTAAAGCGAAAGAACTACGGAAAAAGTAAACTGTACAAACCCAACTGAATTTGAAGTTCCTGTCGAACCACCGGCTGAAGGGAAGATGCAACAGCCAACACGATCGAGAAAACGGCAGTAGAGTGATAAGAATCTTCGTAGAGGTGACGAGAGGACAGAGAAGGTTCGTGAAATTGTGAGTACTAACGGAAGGAAACATTTTGAGAACGATGATGTTGGTTTGAAACCAACTGTTTCTTAGGAAAGTAAACCAGGACCCACATCATGGGATGGAAATTTAAATGAAACTGCAAAAAAAATTGTAGAAGCAGAGAATGTAAGAAGTGATGGGTAATCTTCATCCAAAGGCACGCAAAAAGTGAACAAAAATGTTGATGCATATGAACTACGAAAAATTGGCGTCGAAAGAAACGAATGGAAGTACATGAAAAAGGGCATGATGAAAATAGTTCGTCCAAAAAAGATAATAGTGATAGTAATGTAAATGATGGTAGAATTAATAATGGCAGCAATAATGACAGTAGTAATAATAATTGATATAATGTACGTAATAGTATTGTAGGAAAAAACATTAATGAGAAACATACAATTGCTGGAAGAGTAGTGGTACTTCGGAACCTCTTCAATAGTATTAAAGGCGACATTGAAAACCAGAAAACAGTCACGCAGCAACTTGTAGCTGCTCTAAAACTCTGGTAAGATAAGTGCCAACTTTTGGTATAGGAGTTGAAAGAACAGATGCTGAAGGAAGAGTGTTTGAACAGGACAGATGAAACGGTGGTGACGAATACCTCTCATAGATTTTCTTCTTTAAAAAATTTGAAAAGTTTCAAAATGGACCTGAGCAAAGAACTATCACAATCTGATGTTGTACTCTATACTCGCAAGTATGTATTGACGCTTGTTGATGGGATGACCTTTTACACCCATCAGTATACTGCGGATGTCTGCAGTACATGGATAATTGATATGGATGGAAGAATTAAATGGGAGACGAACTTGGATGTCGAGAAAGATAAGCTGGTACGAGATTGGCGAGGCAGGGTTCTTAGTGTAAATTACGAGGAAACAGTGTACATGAAAACTGAAATGTCAACACTTCCACTAGGTTTCCCCGTAGTTATTACAGAGTTGTAATTTTCTTGTTAGTTCTTCTTATGTACCTATTTTTCCAAGGGTAGAAGCACGGGCGGGAACTAGTTTCAGTTCAACAACTGGTCCAATGAAAAATATATATTGGCCGGGATGTTGTAGGAATTGCAAGGATTGATTTGGAAAAGAAGATTCCAACGCAACTTGAGACGGATCTATACAAATGCGCTATATACAGTCACCTTCTTTTAAATACATTTGAAAGAAGTTGTCAACAAGCTTTCAGAACGAGGAAAAAGCCGCGAAAGATTCGATTTTCCCTTCTAGGTTACAACGCCATTGTCGCATCCAGTAGGGAACATAGTAGTTTTGGTTTAATGACTGTTAAAAAGAAAAAGAAAATAGATGTTTATTCAAAGTTGTTCGCAACTTTGTCTGATGGTACTAGAGACACAATTGCATGGAGGAAAAGAAAGTTCGGTGACATTTGTACACATGGATCCTACAATTCTGTAGTAGCACACATCAGTTTGGAAGATGCCGATGGTGTCGATACCCTCTTCGAAAATGAGCCAGCTCGGAAGGCAATGATGGTTTTTAGAAGATTCACAGGTAACTCAACGGACGAGGCTACCGTTATGGTACTAGAAAGGTTGGATGAAATTATGACTGGTGAAGCTGATTCATTCGACAGCAGGGGAGGGGACGGATGTAACACAGATTAGGAAACTGAATTCACTAACACTTCCACTGAACCAACTGAACCAAAACTTAAAAAAATACGAAAGGAGGCACAGCTCGGATGGAAACTGTTAGACGGCTTAGAATGTTGCTTCCAATGGTAGCAAGTCAGTTATCGAATTGTATCCTGAAGTCTGTTCATAAATCTCTGAATGACGAACAACGCGCTACATTCCAAGCGGTACAGTTCAACAGTTCATCTATACAATTTTAATCAAATTTTAAAAAAATGTAAAGCTACAAAATTAAACTTTAAATTTAAATTTTATACACGTGTGACTCACCCCCTTAAATAAGCCTCACGCATGACAGTAGAATATTTTGTTCCCGTCCCGTCCCTATCTATCTGCCCAACCCTGTGCCTGTTTTGCAGTCTGGTCCATTAATTCTACGGTTATCTTCGTGATTTCTTTGTTTTTGGGGTCAAATTCATTACACGTCTAAACGTGTGATCTCTTGACGGCAAAAATGCTCGCCTCGTGTCTGCAATAGTAATGTTGTTGTTGTTGGCCCAAAGAAAACACAATTCGAACAATTTTTGGTGACAATTTTCGTTTTTCGTGTAGTTTAAAAATATAAGTTATGTTTTTCGAACTACACAACAGCACGATACATCAATGGCCATGATTCTGGAATAACTCTTCGGAAAGGGAACCACCGTTCCGAACGGGCATCTTAAAAAACAATTTCAAGCTTGCATTGGACCAGCAATAACAAAATTATTAGTATTGTTGGCACAAGGCGAACGCAATTTGAACTATTTTTTGAAACTATTATTGTTGGCCATATAGATATAAAATAAAAGTTATAATTTTACAACTACGCAACAGCACAATACACCAATTTCCATGATGCTGTGACAACTCATTGGAAGGGGAGCCACCGTTCCGAACGTGCATGTCTATAGCCCTATTTCAAGTTCCCCTTTCAATCTGTGAGACTTTCTCCTGTCACCCATTATTTATTCTGACACGCCTAACAAAGGCCAACACGTTACACGTGCCTTCCGCTTACAACACTTATCAGTATTAAAAGCCTGGCAACATGAGGAGACAATCAACTAGAGATTGATCTCTCCTCATCGTTCTTGCCACAATACGATTATGTGCCTACAGATAACGCAATAAAACTGCAAAAATTAATTCACATATCATCCGAATATCATCACTATAACAAAAACAATCTGTAATAACCTAAATTTTTCAATACCCATCCATCAATCTTCGATATCACAACATAAAGATATATCCTCAAATCTCTCTATTGATATCACAAAAGATATATAATACGGGAAAAATTACATTAAAATACCCATACCAAATACCAATCTTCTATACCTCGAAAACATATATCATTCAATACTTTTTACATATCACATAGGACATATACGATACTCTAAATCATTTACCAAAAATTCATCATTACATATAAATCCACTCTCCACAATGGCACAGAATTCTAACCCTAATCCTAATCCTATGATGCCCCCTAAATCAAGTCATATCCCCATACACCAACCAATGATTCTCACTCTCCATAAATAGTACACGGAACCATGGATACTGGCAACAAGCTGTGAAGCTAAAACAATTCAAATTTCTCATCATATACGAAGCATTGACCATGTCTTCGACCCAGTGAATCAAAGATCAGTTACAGCACTCACAACCGTATTGCTCTCATCACTACCACCGGATATAGCCACATACGTAATCACTCCCGGTACTCCGATAAACCCATTTCTTATGATCCGCCGAGTACAAAGAAAATTAGACAGACGGACACCTGCAGATCATGACTCACTAGAAACGCAGGCACTAGATACAGTCATAAACAATTATGAAAATTCTGAAAAACGCTTTGATGCTCACAACAGCATCAGAACAATAATGATAACAGCCCGCTACCCCAACATTGACGACAAAACGACGACAATGAAATTTATAGTGAGAGGGATACGTCACCACCCAGAATATGGCTATCTTACCCCACTCTGGCTTACGAACATGTCACAAAATATTCAAGCATTACAGACCATGATTCCGTCTATCGAAATGAACTCCATGACAGAAAATTCAGCTAATATGCACCAATTTCTGCAATCCCAACAAAACAAATGATTCATATCGACAATTAAACAATCATGGTTCATACAGACCATCAAATAATAGAAATTTACCCAATAAGAACATCAAATTCTGCAAATACCACGCCAACACATACGTCAGAATACTTCATCATTCTGATAATGAATGCAGAGACCCAAACGACCCTCTTAGTATATACTTTAAACCACCTCAATTCAAAAAGAACAAACCTTCCTTCTTCAACAATCATCATCTTCGTCCTCAGCACCACGATCTGGAATGATCAGCAATCCAATGCACATACCACAACATATCCCACTCCACTACACCGATCAAATGGCACCCAGCTATTCTATGATCTCAGGTGATGAATATCCATCCTCCAATGGTACGTTTATTCCAGACAGCGCCGCCCATCTCACTCATACTCCGAAGTCTGAACGAAACATGTGCAAACTTTGCCCCAAACTAACATCAATGACTACAACGAATACTCCAACTAATATTACTCAAACTATCAATATGCACATCAACAAATCCCATGGACTACTCACTACTCAGACAGTAACAACGCCTGATATTCCTGACACTCTGGTATCAGTTCGATCGATCGCAGAACCAGACAAAGCGATCATCTTCACCAAATCTAATGCCTACCTCAAAAAAGAAAACAAAATACCGCCAAATATCATTGAATTGCCCATATCATCATGGCACAACTCTTTCTACAAACTAAATTAAAAATAACAAAATTAACAGAACTCAACTCATATGTTCAAAAGAACCAACGTACATTAATTACCACCCACCTCTTCTGTATCATCAGCCCATTCTATACTACAACGAAGACCTCCACCGCGCCATACCAACAATCCTCAAACATTTTAAAAAAAGTAGTCCATCAGTACCAGAACACATCGAAAACGTCATCAGCCAAAAAATGAATCATTTCACCTCTACCCACCTCAATATCGCATCCAACAGCGAAGAACTAAATACTTGCTGCCCACATTGCATTCAACCATGCACCCATATCACTCCTTCAAAACATTATACGCAGTAGGAAATTTCAACATATTAATCATATACACGCACCACCAGGTTTCTTCATCGCCTGTTCCTCTTGAACAGAAATAAAAGCGGCCAAATCCTCACACCGTCAATCACTAACTGACAATACAGTCGCTGGAACATCAATTGCCAGTGACACAATGGGTCCCATCTCCCCATCTACCCACCATCTGGCAGATCTCATCTTCATATACTTTCCTTTATTGACACTGTCTCGCGATTTGTAATATCTAAACCAATCAGATCATGCGCCCAATTGGCTTAACAAATTCCAGAAACTATGAACTATATGAAATCAATACACGGGCGTCACCCAAACAGATTTCATTCCGACAATGCACGCGAATATTTATCATGTGTCGTCACATCATTTCTAACCAATCATGGTATTGATAAAACTCCAACAGCTCCCCATAAACGCCAATATAACTCCTGCGCAGAAGGTATTACCAGAACGTTAATGAATTCTGCGCGTTCATCTCTGGTCCACAGCAACGCCCGACCTCAATTTTGAGATTTTTCTTTAATAGATGCAATATTTAAGTACGACCAGCTGCCCCAATCAACATTGAAAAGTCGCCCATATCTATTCAGAAACTGATAAAAATATTTCCAAAATCATTCCTATCTTTTGGCTCCTTCGGTACAGTTGTCCAATCAGATGCCTCCGAAACAAAACCTTGCATCACAATCACGCCCATCGCGTTTTTACACAACAGCAACGCGAACCAATAAACAATCATCTCAACTGACACCTCCCATATTTCCACATGTAGATCAGACGACTACATTCCTTATCACCCATCATTTGACCGAACTCGATCATATTACTCCTCATTCAAAACATACCAAACTCATCGCACGCCATCGACTATTTTTGCCGACATCAGCGCCGATCAACCTCCGCCTCTCGTCACCCATCATTTGGAACATCCATCCACTGCATTAAGGAAACAGCAAACAATTGCTTTAAGCACTTTTGAGGCAGATTACGTCGCTTCCTCACAAGAACTAAAAGACCCTTTATGGTACAGATAAATTATCAATGATTTTACACAGACACATCCTGATGCCACTACCTTCATCGTGGATAATGATGGCTTCAAAAACATGGCACGCCACACTGCTAAAACAAAATGTAGAAAACAAATTGACATAAAATATTATCATCTCACCATCATATCAAAAACTCTAACATCAATCTACACATAATCCCAACCCCGCAAAACATTTCTGACATACTGACGAAACCCCTTCTCCTAATTCGACACAAGTTTCTAATTGACACTACCTATTCATCATCCCAATCTACTAACTCAAAACCATTGAATGACCACAAGCACAGAGGAGTGTGAGAATTTCTCCCCGAACTATTTTAATTATTTATCATCTGCTTGTATCCTTCTATACATATTTCTATATATGTACATATGTTTATATCCATTTAACATATTTCTATGATTTTTCCCTGTTATATCTCAAGAAATATTGCATACATCTTATTTATTCATCACATCCGATGTTTCTTTTCCGGGTTTTTATTCCTATGAATTAATTTTTTTAGAGATATTTTTACTCTCATCTTTCCATTTTCCTTCTCTCCCTTTTCTCTCTCTGTGAGACTTTCTCCTTTCACCCATTATGTATGCTCACACGCCTAACAATGGCCAACACATTACATGTGCCTTTTAGCTTCTGACACGTTACACGTGCCTTCCGCTTACAACACTTATCAGTTTCAAAATCCTGCCAACATGCAGAGACAATCAACTCGAGATTGTTCTCTCCTCACCGTTCTTGTCACATTACACAATCTAATCCCCTCGACTCTCATACATCCACTGAATGTACGACGGACGATGGAGAAGAGGAAACGTGGAAACAGTAATTTATATTTTTTGCAGTAATTTAGTGTTTCGTTCTTGTCGTCGCCCGTCGTACATTCAACGACGGATGTTGGTGAAAACTATAGAATCAATGTTTTTCCAGTTTTAAACCCCGTCCTTCCCAAACATCAGGCATTAGCTGACTCAAAGCATCTAAATTTCACATTTGATTTTCATCCTCCCGTTTATATGTAAGTTGTTCTATGCCAACCAAGTTTTTTGTATCCGTCATATGTCTCTCACATTTTTCTAACAACAATGCATGTCAAAGACCCTAATTTTATTTTAATTCTCCTCTAATTATATATTTTATTCTATAATAGATCTAAATAACTGTTTTCAACAACAAAGATTTGACCAGTTCCATTCCTTTCCTTTTCCCAGGTTCATTTCCATTAATACTACAATAAAAAAATTATATTCTTTCTTTTTCTGTGCCGTTGTTGCCATTATGTATTGCTTTTGCCCATACTATTAACAAACCATTTCTATTGTTTCCTTTTCTGTGCTGTTGTTGCCAGTACGTATTACTTTTCCCATTATGCCTTCTAACCGAATTTTCCCATTAAGCACTGTGTGGTCGATTTTTAGAATTAATTATAAAAACGATACAGTACAGTTTCATTTTTATACGTAATAAAAATTTGGAAATTTAATGGTAGACATGTTTAATTTTGTACTGTGCGGAATTATAGAATTAATACTGTACGGGATAACTCAGTTCCTGGACGTGGTAATGTGTTTTTCTTTTAAAGTTATAAAAATGTAAATTGGCTGCATTAGTTTTATGTATGTGTAGTTATGTTTTAGATGTGGTGTACAGTGTTAAAACTGATCCGGATTTGCACTATAATGATCCTATTTCTGGACGTTTTTACTCCTTCATAGGAAGACAAAGAGTTTTTTGATTTTTTATCATTCTCCATGTTCATGTACATGTATGTATAAATACATTTTTATATTAAAAAGATATAAATGGATTCCTTCACTTAAAGTTCGATGTGGACATTTATTTGTGAAGTTCGATGTTACGGAAAGGAAATTAAAAGGCAGTACTATGCACATGTACATGACCATATCTAAATATTTCATTTTCTTTAAGAAACTTGGATGCGTTACTTTTATCTCTGTGAAGTTAAATTGCTGTTGCGGAGTGCCGTGTCAACAGATGAAAATATAATTGTAGATTCATGCAAATGCACATGCAAATGTAATTGCCTCTTTATGCCAATTTCTAATGAGAAATATGCATAAAAAGGTTTTCGAACGGAACAAGAAGTTTATTTTATTTTAATATAATTCAATACATTATTGTACCTAAATCTAAGTATAAGTGTGAAATATGTACTACATACTTCAGCTATATTATATGAAAATGTCGAGAAATGGATGTTGTTTAGATTATAAATAATCAACGAACGCTGTCTTCAAATGAAAAAGCTACGGGAATTACTTTTTATTTGTATCAACAAGAATATTTATAGTAACTAAAGGCGAGTCTGAACTTGTCAACATATATTTGGTACAAAACACAGGGCGGCCGGCAGATACAATTCAGCATCTTCTAAGATAATTCCAATGCTATACAGAGCATCTGATGTCCATCTTGGTGAATGACTAGGGAGAAGGACGCCATGTCAATATAAAAGATGAAGAGAGATCAATTTTCTCCTGATTACTACTATGTTTCCATGATGTGTCTCTTTGTCTGGACAAACTACCGGGGACAACAATATCAAACTGTTTCACGTCCTTCTTCCAAGTATGTCAGAAGCGACCCTGGGTAACGTTAAAGTCACGGCGAATTCGATAAAATATTTCTATCGACAGAACGTCTTCATTTTTTGGAATATTGTCGTCTGATTCATTGTTAATAGATTTGCCCCAAAGAAAACGGGAAGAAATTATTGGGACTTGTTCTTTAACTAACTTCTACTAGATAGAAAACAGTCATTACTTTCATTACAAATATTGATTTTAGTACCAGAACCAAGCATGCGAAGGTAAAAACTATTCATATCCTTGGTTTCCCTTGTTCTAATTCTTTCTTTGTCTCTTCCGTCCCGGGATCCGAGCCATGTACAAACAGTGTCAAAATTTGGAAACCATATTTTCAAGACAACTAGCAGTTGCCTTTGAAGAGTGAAAAAAGGTATCTAAATTTGGGTTGAAAGAAACATTTTATACTCCATCCGTGTTGAAGTTAGTGTTTACAGAGCTTGAAATTTGGCTAAAACCTTATAGTGAACATCTGGTCATCGTGGACACACCACAATTTTCATAATCTTCTCTTCCCGATTTTCAGGTTTTGCATGGACTAATAGGTGCAACTAATTTCGTGAGAAGGTCAGATCGAATGTTTTCAATTATACAATTTTGTAAATGAGACGTTGATGATGATGATGATGATGATGATGATGATGACGGGAGGGATGAAGTCGTGGGATGTGATATTCGTGGAAGGTTTTTGATGTCTAACATAGGTTGCGATACAAACTCATTG
>JAULBU010048228.1:0-13311 GCA_032358235.1 Odonthalia washingtoniensis | reverse complement strand
AACTGGGAAAAATTCCAATACACGTGTCAATGAAAATACTACTGTTAGAGATGTAAGTAATATTACTGTTAGGGAAAGCTATGAGAAATATTACTGTTATGACAGCGTAAATAATTAGTGTAGGGTTCATTGATTTTTCCACACGTGTATCGTGTGAAATGTATTACTCGTTAATTGAGTGATCGTTCATATCATATACAGGCTTTCATTGTCACTGTGTTTGAGATGGTGTAATCCCTATTAAGCCTTATATGCCAAAACCTCTTTTGATTTCTTAGTGTCATTTCGTTTCCTCCTCGTCCCCCCTCTTCGCTCGATATCATCCTCGTCGTCGAACGTGGTTCGAAAACTAACGTCGTCGACCCTTCCCACCATCCGCGATGGGCCTCGTCCTCTGTGAATTCACGTCGTCATTTCGACGAGCCGACATCATCATCATCAACAACATCATTGTCAACCAACATCATCATCAACTAACATCATCGTCAACAACATCATCGTCAACAACCTTTTTCACCTATCCGCCTTCACCGTCTTCGCCTACCATCATTCACTTTTGTGCCGTCCTCTACGCGGTCTTGTCACAAGAACCGCTCGCCTCACTAATCGATTCGTACGAATTGACATATAGCGATTATTTTAGAAGCCGTCAAAAGCAGTTAAATCGATTTTTCTTGAGGTAAGAGACATTTACAGGCCCACATGTCCCAGCCAATGATGGACAGACAATAGGTCAAATTTAAAAACCAATGTAACCAGTGTAAGAGCATCTCCATACGTCGAAAGTTTGCAATGATTTATTTTATTCAAACTGCAACTATATATTGGCCAAAATTTTAAGATGTAGACCGCATTTTCGGAGTGGCATCTCCATACGCGTTTTTCACAAAGTGAAACTGATAAAGTACCCTGCACTGAGTGTAGGGGTACACTGCATTTGACCAATCATTACACCGTGAATAAACGTGAGTTTCATCGTGTTGCACTGTCGTACGACACGTTGAAATTACAACGTGCCATCCCACGTGTCCAACATAAAATTTTATTTTTGCGACGGCGGTGCTATATTCTAGTGTATACGGGCCACGAATAAATATTCGAAACTGCTTTTTTCAGTTGGCTGGGCCACAATTAAATACATTTTCAATTGAAATTAAATTAGTGTATATTTCGTCCGGTGTGAGTTTGCATTTCCAAACTGCAACCTCAATTAATTATATATTCAAATTGCAACGCCTATGGTCATGCACAAATTTATTAAAAACTACTGCATACAGTACAAACAATTCAAAAGTTTCGACGTATGGAGATGCTCTAAGCTGCACATCGAAGCAGCACATCGGTGCCATCCTTTTCCTTGAAAAGCAGACTTCGTTTTCAACAGCGATGTGAGCTACACTGCTTTCTCTCTTCGTCAAAAACGGAACAACTACAATCTGCTATTACCCCATCTGACCATCTTCCCATCTTTCCATTCTTCTCATGGTGCCCTTCATCCCATGGTGCCCTTCCACCGGCCCGCAGCCATGATCGACAAACCAACCCATTCCCAGCGAAGTCCACTCCCACGCGCTTAACATCCCCTCAACCTCCCACAAGTAACCCCAGTTGATCTCCGTCACCAAGTAGTCCGCCAAGCACACTAATTCAACCAACCGCAAGCCATGCACCGACAACTGCGCATATTTCAACTTCGACGGAACGACCACCATCCACAGGGAGACAAGAACCGACTACAGGGAAAACCCGACCCATGAAACCAATAAGTACCCAAATGCCTTTGTCGCAACCACTAATAGCTATTAATCAACCACGACATACCCCAACTCCATCTCTAGAAACATTCAACCAACTCGAGACACACTAGCCACTGTTTTGTCATCTACCAACGTCACAAACACTCGCTCCTGTTCAGAAACTCCTAGTTACGGAAATCCCGCAACCAACAAGGCGATTTCAACCTCCACAACAACCAAATACACCGTCATATCCACGCGTCTTTACCACATCGTCACCCGCCATATCAACTAACACAGGAGTGGCACATGCCACACACGCGCCACCGGAAACAAAAGCACCAGAAACGATGATATTGCCCGACACTGTCTTCTACGGGCAATATACGGACTATTTTTGTACGTCACTACCTGTAATTGCTGAGGTAGGTACGGATGATTCAATCGTGGGTCTTGAGTTCACGCCAGTATTGCGAATGCCGTAGCCAAAGCGAAACACGCGCAAATACGCTGATGAAGACGAATGGAGAGAGCAGAGAATTTCGAAGAAGTAGCGGCATGAGATGAAAGGAGGGAATGTGCGACCATTTTTGGCCTGCAAATATTATGAAAATGGACGCTCAACAAATAAGCCACGTTCATCATCTTACACCTGTAGTAGTTCCGATGATAGTACGATGCATGAAGCCACCGACTGATAGGCGTCGTATAGGTTGCTAGGTCAAATGGAATTCGAACCAATGCATAAATATATAATTTTGATTAAAATGTACCCCTACTACAGTACAAACCGCAAGCTTTCCTGAGGTATGGTGTTTTCGAGATGTTACCATTGACTACGAATATCTGGGGAAGGAAACACACGTTCCGTCCCATTTATTTTCTACGCAAAATTAGAACCCGTTTGCTTCTGTGAGGTTCCATCATATTTTTACAATGGCACAGACAAAGTAACTGTGCGTGGCAACTTTTTTCCTCAAATTAAATTGAGGTACACAGGAAGTTTTGACATGTTGTGGAACAACAAGATTCAGAAATGACACTTGTCACACGGAATTGATACTTATAATAAAGGAAACACTGATGAATTCAATAGATGCGAACGCATAATAGAAAAGGCACGAAAGAATATCGGCGCTGATGAATAAAGTGATAACATCCAAAGAAATGCAGACAGCGAAAAGACATGAAGCGACGACTAAGCAATATGAGAGGAGCAACGGGCACGCGAACGCATTTGAGAGCGTGAGAGGTAGCATAAAAAAGAGAGGGAGAGTCTCAGAATAAAGACGGGAAAATGAAAGAGTGTACAAGCAGACAGAAGGCGGATGCCAGATATACTTCGCATATTAGTATTACCTCAACGAGATCATACTTGCTTTGATATAATATGAAGGAGTTCAACAAGCGATTAAAGTATAACTTACAGGAGAATACCCACAATTATATGCACAGATATTTCCTTATCGAGTATTCGCGCAAGTTACGCGTGAAACCCACTTAACCCTCCTCCGTTCATCACGGGTGTCACGAACAAGGTTGCATATCGTGACAAATTACGTAGATGTATCCGTATGATTAACGGATGTGAGGGGGTGGATAGAAGACACCGAGGGGTATTAAGTAGTTTTGGACACATCATATATATGGCATGCGATGAGATATCCAAGGAGGTCCTCAAACAGGAAGAAAAAGACGGAATGATAGATATGGACTGAGACAAAGAAGATAAGACCAGAGCCGGTCTTATGGAAAGATTATATATACGATAGAAATAGACACTCCGAACTTAGCTGTTATTCGAGAAGTGGAATTACTGTCTGCTATCCAAGTATGTCAACGAACTGGTGCAGAGACTGTGATGATTTTTGTGAATAGATACAAGAGCGCAGTTGCGAAATATGTAAACCAGACTATCGAATTAAGTACATTCGATGATAGACAGTTTATGATCATATTTCTTCATAAAGCGAGGATATCTCCGAATAATATGAATACGGTAACGTTCCAGCTGGCCACAAAATATGTCTCAAGTACGAACCACGGTATGAAACCGCACAAGAATATTGGACTATATCCTACAAGAAGAGGAAGTTGATATAATAACAAGGATAATGTCAGCGGTGAGGCTTGAACAAAAGACAGGGGTAGAAAGTATATTGAAAAATCTTGAGAATTAAATGAAAATGGCGAAAGAATGCGTGATACATTTATTTATTCTTGAGGACACAGCCCAATCACTATCGCAAATTAAATAGGAAAGTATAACAGAGGGGATTCGTCCAAAACGTGCGTCACTTCTGAGTAAAGGGACTAATCCATACGAGCCACGAGGGAGCGGTGAACACATCCAGAAGATGAAGGCTGAGAGTAAGTGTAGAGGGTGCGGAGAACTTGGAATTTTCTCTCGCAATAGGCCGAAATGCACACGAAGTGCAGGAGAAGGATGACGCGATAATAATGGATAATAGTGAGGTACCGATGAAGGATATGGACATTAAAGAATAAGATGATGACAGAAGCAAGGAAATGGGCGCATTTTTTCTTCAAGGGGGAATTAGTGCTCCATACCGACCACAATCCGATGCTTGACGAAGAAGCACCAACTTCAACCGGCGGTATTACCAATACAGCCTGGCATTGTGAAGTACTCGACATACTGTAGTGCAATGAACTTACAGAAAGGAAGAAAGGAACAAGGCATCAAGGGTGTTCAGAGCCCTAGTTACACGGTAGCTCATGTGGGTAGTGAACTCCACAAAAAGCGGGGTGGAAGGATGGTGCTGAGTAAGTAGGTGGCTATCGTCCCGGCGGGTGTAAGGTGCCGGTGTGCTTGAAATATGACGATGGACGGGTGGTCGTAAGATGCGCATCGAAACGGATAGCACGATGGTTCAAGACCTACTTCTCGAGAAGGGAGGTGGTTGAGTGGTTACCAGAGTTGGCGCCGCTAACAGTCGTAGGTTCGTATTCGCGCTTGTAAGGCGGAGGAGTGGACGAACACTGGCCCAGCGGACGTTCTACTAAAGCCGGAGGAGCTTTGTCGATGGCGATGAATGCAAGTTCGGGGGTAGATGAATTCTCAAAAACGCTTGTGTTTATTATCATTAAGGGAAATCAGGCCAAAGAAGACCGTTAAGTAAACTTCATCCGTTGCCTTAAATAGACTTCACTCGTCGCCTGATGGCGAAAGGAGAACCGTACAGTACATAAATTACAGTAAGGTGTTGTACTCGGTGTAAAGTTGTGCGAAAAACATGTGGCCGATGGTTCAATCGCTCGAATTAGGCTAAAATCATAAAACGTGACAAACGTGAAAGGAAAACGTGGGGGAGCGTGACCAAACGTGTCAAAAGTGTGACAACTCAGAATTACTTGGTTGACGGCCAATTGCACCACTCCACCCCTTTTTCAAGAGTCGAATACTCTGTGTGATTCTGAGCGATACAACTGGCGAGATCCAAACTCCTGGTATCAATTCCAGTCCGTCATATATTTCTTGCGTTCGCTCAGATTTGCCGTGGCGCCCGTGAGCGCCCATAATCAATCCGTTGTATTTCTCTGTTTTAAGTCATGAGTAACGGTGTGATTTCTCCTTTGCCTGAGTCCACAGGAAGAAAAGAGTCTGTCGATTATCAGTCAGCTACTATCCCAACCGCTAACGAAGCGACGTCGTCTATTCGCGACGCGGCTCCATATACGTACGGTGGTACGTCCCGTTTAGGCCATCCCGTACCTCGAGACTTTTGTCAGGATTACGACGTGGTCGGCCTCCCTCCCATGAGGGTAGTGTTGTTCCTGGTTTTGATTTCACTGCCGATGTTGTCCGACAGTTTCTTCGAGAGACTGGGGTGGAAGATTGTTACCTCAATGGGAGTTGGGCTGAATTAAGCGAGTATCTATGAGGTCGTTTTTCCTATGTTTTACATAGTTTGGTGCTGGTCGTAACCGCGGTGGAACCTGTGTAAGCTATTTTGGCTGCCCATATCTGTTAGAGTTTGACTTGATTTGGTTGCGTTCGTTACCAGATAAAATCTGTTGGTATAATTTCTTTCTGCGTTGTGAAGCTTTTGCGGAAGTTTAATTCATCACCTCTGCCCAAGGGCATTTGATGGTTTCAGCTGCGAAAACAGGTTAGTTCTTGTCCGCAATTCATGTTGCGTTCGTTTCGTTGTCCCCATCTTGTAGAGTGTGTTGATGTAAAGTTGTGATTGGTTTCCTAGCGCGAGCATCCAGGCGCGGGCAGCCATCCCCTCGTGGGATTTCCTGTCCTTTTTCTTCACTAAGTCTTTTTTATACCAACTGACAATCGGATTCAGGGTCCAATGGGACGCAACATCGAGATTAGGAAAAGGTAATATTTCATTAAAATTTGTAGATTCTTTTGTTATTTCTTATAAATTTTGTTTAGATTTTGTTTAGATTTGTTTAGATTTGTTTAGATTTGTTTTTTTTGTTACCAGTGAATCATCCACAATGCGACCCAATTGCATGGTTTTGCATTTGGTTATTGGTCCCGGCCACCAATTCGGTATCTGTTGGCCTATTTAAGATGTCTTCATACCGTGATTAATGTTCTTCGGCAACTCAACTCCCAACCGTCTATAGTAACTCAACGGCTTGTTTCTAGGGAGGTGTCTGATGGGCTCCCAGGTGTCCTCTACCACGAAATAGCCGTATCAACGAACCCGGTAAGTTGTCTCTCCAATCCCCGCAGTCGGGTGCTGCTCATCGGTATTGGTACCGTCGTCGACTATCCGTTCAATAACGTATTCATCCGCTCTTGCCGACCGTTCTTCGTTGTCTTCATCCGGCCCATGTATTTCTAAGATCCCAGTTGGGGTTGGTTCGTTCACGGCTTGTCCCGAGTGTCCGTTTTCATGACTGGTTACTCCTCTGGTGTTATCTATTCATCCGTTAGCGGACGTATGGCTCTTGGATCTCCTACAGGGTGCTTGGTTTGGGTGCCAAAACTACTCGTGATCTTTAAACTCTCTCAACAGGCTTGTCAAGTCGTTGAATTAGATTAGTACTGCCCCTTACATAATTAACCCTGTAGGGACCATCTGCCACCACAACCAACTTGCGTCGATGTTTCCGTTCATCCCGTAGTTCGACGCGTAAGAATACCCAGTCGTCTGGTAACATTTTCTCTGTCTGTAGTCTAAGATGGTTGTAGTAGTTGCGTTTATAACGGAATAGTACCCGAACTAGATTATATATCATCTCACGAAAAGCCGCTTCCAACCATGCCTTCCAAGTATCCCTAGCTTCTTTTGAAATGTTTTATCTTGATATTTCAGCTTTTAACGCCAGTGCTGGAGGTGGTCGTGACAAAACCAACTCGAACTGCGGTAACGCCGTAGATGTATGTAGCTGACAATTGTAGGCGTACTTTAGTGCGCCAGTATAGAGGTCCCAATCCTTGAATGGCCACCAAAGTAGCTGCGTACTGCGGACTTAATGATCCGATTATATCGTTCGACCTGTCCATTAGTCTGGGCATGGTACGTCGTGGTAAAGTCGTTATGAATGTTCAGGATCTTTCAAACGTGATGAAAGAACTTGACGGTGAAGCATCCTCCGATGTCGGAGATGAGCTCCATTGGGGGTTCCGTAGTTGAAGACCCATTCTTTCACGAAGTGCTTGGCCACTTCGGCTGCTGACAACCCCTTAATGAGTACGGATTTGGTTGACTTGGTGAAACGGTCTGATATCAAAAAGATGTATTGGTTTCCACGTGCTGTTTTGATTATTTCACCCAAGACGTCGATGGAGAAGGATTCGAGTGGTGCCTCTGCCGAAAAGTGTTGAAGTTCCGTGGAATTCTTACGAAATTTAATGTGGTTACGGGCGCAAGTTGGCCATTGTCGTGATCTGGCGTAACAATTAACTGCTCATGAAGGCCAGTACATGTGACATCGTATTGTCTGGTATAGATTCCTGCCTCCTGGATAACCTCCGAGTCTGGAGAAATGGTGTATACGAAATATTCTTGTCTTTAAGGTATGAGGGATGATGATTTGGAGTCCGTTTTCAGCTTTTCGATTATTAGTCCGTCGTCATTGAAGCTGAAGGCTTGTACCACTCCCTCTTAAAGCTTTTGTCGTATGTTGCGACAAAAGGAGTCGGATTGTTGTGTGAAGAGTACTTCCTCGGTTGAGATTTGTTAGAATAACAGGACGGACTATGTCGGAACCGGCAATGTGTAGAACACGGCATCGGATGAAGAATAATCCAAGTCATGTAGGTGTGCTCCTAGTATACTGTTGACGAGTCCATTTGGGCGTGATGGGCATTGTTCCTTGACAGGAAAATGTGTTCTTGGGTGTTGCTATTTTCTTCTGGCATGGCTAATGTTGGAAGGTCTTCTTCGTCGTTCGAGATTGTTTCCGCGGGCGTTTTAAGTCGCGACAAAGCGTCGGTCTGTGTGTTGGTCTTGCCAGTATTGAACTGTATGTGAAAGTCGAACTCCGCCAGGCGCAATCACCAGCGCATAAGTCTTCCTGATGGGTCGGTGATTGTAAGCAACAAACCAAGCACTGCATGGTCTGTGTACATGACAAACGTCTCATATAGAAGGTATGGGCAGAGTGTCTTGAGGGCCCATACGACAGCGAGGCATTCTATCTCCGTTGCGAGGTAGCCCTTCTCGGTGTCAAAACGGCTGGTCACGAAGTAAGTTGGTCGGGCGAGGTTTCAATGTATTGGAAAGGGAGCGGATTTCCGAATTAGAATGCTACTACGTGTACCGCCGCTCGCTCGTGCTGGTAGTATGATCATACTATCCTATCACGATTAGATGATTTTGCGGATTAGGTAGGGTCGAAGGATTTACGCTGATGTATCCTATTTTCAACTCGATTCGCAGTTGATGGAGATGCAGCGTGGGATCGCATTAACTCCAAGTGACGACAATTAATTGTCCCTGGGCGCGCTTTGGATCTGATCTCCCTTCACCGTTGTATTGCCTCGTTAAAGTTCAATTTGTATTCGAAGATTGTCTGATGTATTTTATTAATGTCTACCTATTTCATTTGATAGCTATTCTCTTTCAAGAATATGTATATATAATGAAGCTGATGGATAATAAAACGTGTACTCTAAATTCCGATAATCATCTAATTTCTAATTAGATGAGGTAAGGTGATTCACACGTGTCTCATTAATGTACCTAGAGTGCGGGTAATCATTTATGTGCGGGAAAGCCATAAATGTAGTTAATAATAGTGCTGCCGTATGCGGGGTAGGAAGTAATATGTGGTAATTGCATATTTTGTCACTGTAATGATTTTTGGTGTAGCATATCATACACTACCACGGTGGTTGCCTTGGTCTTGGTTTCCCTTGTATGTGATTGTGTGCACGTGTCATCTTCTGTTCAAAAAAGTGTTCAAGTATTCCTACGGTTTTACCCTTATACGGAGATCCCCATTTGTCAATGGGTCGCCTATCTTGTTTTACCAAGTTATCGTTGTCTCCGTTTTTCTTCCTGCATTTGTTATCCGACGTTTCCTCGTTTGTGATAAAAGAATTCCGCTTATTCAATCATCGAAGTCGCTTATTGTCACCTCCAATCATCGTCTTCGCTTATTGTCATATTCGTTTATCACTGTCGCTTATCGTCACCTTCAATCATCACCGTCGCTTATCGTCACCGTTAAAGCATCACCGTCGCTTATCGTCACTGTCACTTAATCATCACCATCACTTATCATCACCATCATTTGTCGTTTCTAATCCATCATCGTCGTCATATTGCCGTTTCTTATCCATCATCATCATCGTCATTTTATCGTTTCTTATCCATCATCATCATTGTCATTTTATCGTTTCTTCATTGTCCTTCATCGTCATACTTTATCATCTCTTCCTCATAATCCGACCTCGTCGTCCTGTATCATACAACCTCATCGTTATTTACCAAGTCCGTCTCTCGCTTCATCCGTCTCCCATCATTATCATCGTCGCTAACCTAAACCGTTTCCATCATCATCGTCATCAACCACTTCACGAATCACCTAATCCGTCTCTATCATCCTCGTCGTCAATCACCTAATCCGTCTTCCATCCTCATCGCGCATCGGCTCCTTCCTCCCTGTCAGCTGTATCCCAACGAACCGTCAACTGTCTCGAATTGCATGACTATTTGACACTCGGCTTGGTTCAATGAACGGGACCAATACCATATAGGTTTACGTTCCCCATCTGGATGTGTTTAGAAGAGTGCGCAGCCGACTTGGTAGTTGCTTGTGTATGTGCGTTAATCGAACATGGTACATTGAGTTGAGGTATCGGTAATATTGGCGGCGTGCAGACGGACTATATGAGAAAGTGAAAGAATTTAATTTTCTACACATTCAATTGAAATGAGTCCGGGTTATTCTGCTTTAACAGCTCGTTAAGTTTTGACGCGGTATTTAAGAAGCTTGGTATGAACCGTTTGTATACGTTGCAGAGTCCTAGGAAAGATCGTAATTACGTCTTTGCCGTTGATGGATTAGCTTTCCGGAGTGACTCCATGTTTGTTCGATCTATTTACAGTTCATCTGGTTTCATGACGTGACCGAGGTACTCGACGGTACTCGTGAAGAAGTGGACTTTATTTATCTTTAAAGTGACGCCCGCTGCAGTGAGGTAGCTTAGAATTTCATCCACATGTTTGGTATGTTCTTCTACCGTCTCGGAGTAGATGATGAAGTCGTCCAGGAAGAGGAGACAAGTTTTCCATTCGAACTTGGTAAGTATGAGGTCCAATGCGCGTTGAGACGTTGTGGGCGTGTTTGTAAGCCCGAATGGCATTCGGTGTATTGGTATGTGCCCGGGGTGACATAAGAACGCGGTTTTGCGTTGATCTTATGGTCTAATTGGGACTTTCCAATATCCAGAGTATGCGTCAAGGGTTGTAAGTATCTTAGTATCGCAAGTGAGTCGATACAATAGTACACACGGGGGAATGGGTAACTGTATTTCACGGAGGCTTGGTTTAGCTTCCGGTAGTCGATAAATAACCTAAATTTATCATCTTTCTTAGGTGCGAAGAGAAGTGGCCCTGCCCATTCGGAGAAGGAAGGTTCAATGCCTTCAGCCTTGAGCTGCTTGGTAACCTAGAATTTCTCGAGTTCTCTTGTCTTGGAGTCCACCTGGTACGGTGATGGTTTGAACGGCTTTGTGCCGGGGATTAGATCGATGGCGTTCTTGGTGACGTTTGTGTTCCTCAATCTGCCGAGCCACATTGCATCGTGTCTTTTCAACATGGTTCTGATTTCATGGTGGTGGTATTCCGGTACGCCGAGCGGTACGTCCCCGCCTTTGTAGGTGTTTCGTATTGATCCATGTGCAATTCGCGCAGATCCGAGAGATATTTGTTGATAAATGCCAGTTCTCGGGCGGATTGCTGACGCTTCCGAAACATGAAAGGTGATTATTTTGAAGGACCTGGTTCGAGAATTAGGACAAAAATCTGAGCGTGTGAAATATTCGACTAGACAAGCGAGGTTGGGTGCGGACTTGCGTTGGAAATGAGTTGGTTTAGAAGAAACATGTTTGGCTGTTCTCCAAAGTTGGCTACTAATATCCACAACGGTTGTCCGTCCGTTACATCAGCTATTCCTGCGCCGGAGAGACATAAGTAGTTGTCGTACAAGCGCGATGTTGATTAAACAAGGATTAGTCCTTGGCGTACTGTGTTGACTGGTATAAAGGTTTGTGTTACCGGTTACATAAACGTCTGTTTTGCAACGTATATTTTTGGTGACGTCCTCCCCTTTACGGTTATTTATTACTGCTAAACTGGTAGCGGTGGGGCGTCCAAGAGTGTCTCGTCAGTCTGGAGGAAAATGAGGACATTTGTTCCGTCTTCTAGTTCAACTAACCGCCTGAGCTGGAGATTTCTTCGACATGCTTCTCGCAGAAGTCACAACCGAAGATGACCGACGTTGCGAGTCGGTTGGCCACGTAAAAGGTCAACATCTACGACTGGAAACCAAGTTGGGATGCCAGAGTTATCGTTACTGCTATGTTTATGGGTATATTATTCGCTTCTCGCATGTTGGTGGACCCTTTGAGCGATTGAAGAATTTCTCTAACCCATGAGGTAGGTCAGAGAGTCGAATGAAATTGGATCCGGCACCGGTATCGAGTACTGCAGTGAGCCTTTTAGTTGAACGTAATGATAATCCAAGATTGGCATATACTCGATAGTTGCGTCGAGCCAGTACGAATACCGCACCTTGTGCGTCTATGAGTTTCTCTTTCCGACACGGACGTGGGAGGCAACAAAGGTTTTCGTTGATGATGATGATGATGATGATGATGAAACGATGGGGCCAACAGGGGTAACACGGGACTTTGAGAAGGAGTCTGTGGACGACTCAAGATTTTTTTATTGAGAAATAAGGTACTTCGGCAAGTCCGCAGATCAGTTTCCCTGGATATTTTCATCGGTTTTGATTTCTTTGTTTCCTTTTGAAGGGTTGTCATTTTTCTGTAGTGAAGTTCACGCCAGTATTGTCATGCAGTAGCGGTGTCGGGCACGCGCGTTTTCTGTATTGCTGACAACTTCACATAGTTGGTGATGACTTGCTTTATTTCGGTGAATTGTAGCTCAAATTTCGGAGAAATGTAGTTGAGTTCGTATTATTGGTGACAAATCAATTGTTGCGATTTCTGGTCGTTTAGTCTGTTGAAAGTATACTCCACGCGGTTGGATTTTGATGAACATCCACCAAAGTTGATTTATCCTGATCTGACTGTATTTTCGTACAGGATTGTTTCTTCCTCTGCTAACGTTGATGGTAGGTCGTTTGTATTCATCGACTCATCCGGAACGAGCATGTTAAACTCGGCCGACTGTTTATGGAACGCATGATGGTCTTTAAGTCCTTCCGCGAAGTGTAATTCGCGTGTTGGTTTCGGTCCCAGAGTGGAAAATGTTGAAATTAGAACTGCAACTCATTGTGCTCTATAATTGCCGACTTTCCCTTGAGCATAATGAACAAGGCGATAGAATGATAACTCCGGATGGGGTTCACTTTCCTGAAAGCGTGCGACAATGGTTCTAGTTGTTGGTGCCAATCCATCCACGAAGAATGTCATCATTTATAGCTCGTCATGGAAATCACCACACCGATAGGCTGCGTCGTTTAATCTGGACGCGAAGTCCTGTTTGGATTCGTTAATCAATTGCTGCGTTACGCTTAATGTACTCACTGATTCGCGTATGGATGCAGGTGTGGCGTTCTTAATAGCGACTTAAAGGCCTCGGGCCAACAGGTTACTCCTTTGGAGCGGGCTCCGTTTCTTGTAGATCGAAATTGTTTCGAGACCTTCCCAGTTAGGAACTGGGGAAGGGCCACTCACGCTTGCGATTCGGTCAACACGAGCATGTCACATTCTTCAACCATCCTTGAAAGGAAGTAGAAAGCCATTATTGGATCCTCTCCCGAGAATCGGTGTTTCTTTATGGTAAATTAGAGGCTCTTGAGTAGTCTGCGTAACTCACCAGTGGATGCACTATCTCGGTCTCCGCTTGTTCTGGACAAACGATAATATCAGTACGACATCATCTGGTCG
>JAULBU010048217.1:0-13311 GCA_032358235.1 Odonthalia washingtoniensis | reverse complement strand
ATAAACGTATGCACAAAGAGATGCACGTATAATGGAAATTTCGAACAACTTGTTTAAGAAGATTGATACGTCAACTGGCTTCTGGGTTGGCAACATTTTTTCATCTAGTTGTTCAATCAACTGCGAAGAGGCCACAATCTAATTTGTATGGTGTGTCATGAGTAACATCTTTCTAATGAATTATTTATATTCGCAGCGTTTTCACCACTAATTAATGAAGAAATCAAAAGAGAAGCTTCTCAAAAGTCCGAAACAAGATACGAGTACGAAAATTGGTTTACTCATTCAGACATTGAGCAACGCATGGACTCAAAAGGAACGAGAATTCAGCACTGAACTACCAAACCAACTGTTTCAAATTGTGCTAATATTGGAGGCAGTAGTTCATTCACAAAAAAAATATGGGAAGGGAATGGAAATTTGGATGGCACAATTTCACCCGTTAGATGGAAGCATTCCCCACTGGATCAAATTGAATTTATGGATACTTTCCTGCCATCCTGTAAGAATTTTGATACACTAAATGCAAATAGATTCAATGATGTCATCCCCTTCCAAGAAATACTGAAATTACTAAAAATCATCAATGTACAAAATAGGGGTCGCTCTGATTTTATGACGATATTTTCCGCACTGTACGTAAATACACTCACTGAATTCCCGGCCTCCATAAAATTATCAATTTATGGGCAATATGTAATCATTGGGGAAAATATACGATGTTTCAATATCCCACTTGCGTTGACCTCAAAAGCATTGAATAGGGGGTTCATATGGGCAAAAACATGAAAGTACACAGTTACATCCTAAACATTCCACCACATGAATGTCAGCATTCCTTTCCGAAAACAAATACTTGTATGGGAGATTCCTGCTAGAGTTCCTGTTGTTGCAAAATTTCAAATTTATATTTTTCACTTCGTTTTCCAGTACATTTGGGAACCTAATATATTCAACAATGGTATTCTAATTTCGTGGAATATGCGGAGGTTATGGTGGAATCATTCATTTGATGCAATAGAATGAAAAATTTACGTGCTCTAGAAGCAGGGGCTCTAGGTTTCAGCGTGAAGCCGACCACTATCAAAAACGACAAAACTGGTTTGGGAGTTTTTGCAGAAAAGTGGTTTGCCTAAGATTAAATTATCGATTATTACTATGTAACAATCGTTTAAGAAAATATTGAGGAAAGAACTTCTCTCACAAAAACATATGGCATGTGGTTGTTTTCTGTAACAAAATCCCAGTTCATGAAATTTGGTGCTAATTGTACCCATACATGTAAGTTAACCGCCGCAGATGGAAGCAAAAGGAGGGTATGGATTGTAGCAGCGCCATGGTTCGTAACAAGATAAATAAACGATTGTGCATATCTTCCTCGTGATAAGTCATCTAATCTTCAAAAATAGATGACCCAAGACTTGTAAACCGCTGTTTTGTGCATAACAAGCAGTTGAGAACAGATGTAGCTGAAACTTTGTACAAGACTTTGGAGATTCGGTCGTTAATCCCATTAAAAGAGATGAAGAACTTTTCTTCGATTACCGAAGAGATGATTTTCATCATGTTGACACCAATTAGTACATTCCGATTATATATTGTTCATCAATATATATCAACCATAGCATTTTCATAGAATTATCGAAAATAGCTATTTCCGCTTCATCCATCTATGACATGACCAAAAAAATATTTCATTCATACTCTTACTTATCACAGTATGGTTCTTACATATGTCTCGATTTCCATTCAATCCCGTAAAATTGTTTCCGTTTATTAAGCTGTAGAAAATTTCTCCCCATAACCAAATTTGAAACCAGATTTTGTGACAGCCTGTGTCAGTTCTTGCTTGCGAAAATGTTTGGAGAAAAATTGAAATTTGTGCAACAAATCGAATTCTAAGGAATATGAAAGAATATGGATGAATACAGAACACTGTTATATTTTCATCCATTTTCTTACATGATATTTAATAAAATGGAATATTACTTACACTCCGTCTTGTAGCGGGCCGTCGCACTGCCCAATAAAAATTATCCACAATGGATATGATATTAAACTGACTGTTTTTGAAAAGCGGATTGTCTTATAATCGATCCATCGAGATCAAAAACAGTAATATCTATTTGGAACTTAATATTGAAGGGAATATTGACACTCCAAAATTTTAGACAACAGTTTTTGAAGCTTAAATAAAATGCGAAACGGTTTTTCAGGTAGAATAATGCTTTTTCGTGACATGTATATGAAGAAATAAAGAAAGAAGGTTAAAACTATCATCTTATATATAATCAATCTACATTTGCAAGAAACAGCTTCATTTATAGCCTATAGCTTGAAACCATGGCCACGAAAAATAGCAGTAAACGTGTAAAAATATGGAAAACTATTTTAAATTATCCATTATGTATGATTAATATCATACAACAGTGAGAATGTGCGTGAAATGTAATATGTCGTAATGTTAAACTGGAACTTTTTCTGAAACCATGGGTTTAAAAAGGAGAAACGAAACTGTCCGAAGGAAAAAACTTTTTCTTCGTTTCAATTTCTTCGGAAGTAGTACATGTTCAGGCGGATATGGGATCGGGGTTCATGTTCAGGGATTCATCGAATGAGATGAGTCTTTGCTTGGCTATATCATGACCAAACTATGGTCCAGAAGGGGACTGAATTGTTCTATTCTCTGTCCTTTTGGATGTGAACACCGAATCCCTAACTTCTTGCAATACGTTCATTTATCGCCTTCCTTTCTTATATATCACATCTGTTTAGGCTGATATGGAATCAGGGTTCATGTTCGGGGGTCATTAAAGGGGATGTGTATGTTCTTGGCTATATTATGCGTGAGGTATGGTTTTGACGCTTATTTATTGATTCATTTCGGTGGTCTCTTACATGTGGACACCGAATCTCAAACTTCTTGAAACACGGTAATTTATCCCCTTTCTTCAATATTTCTCAAAAGGGTACTTCACTGATTATGTATATATCTATATTCCTTTCATCCGTCTGCTCCATGCCATGATATTTATTTCATAACGATACTTACTAAGTAACAGTATGAATTAACTATTTATAAGAATCACTGGTTCTTATAAATAGCTCATGTATAGCATATTGTGATAGTATCGGAGTATTGTTCTTATATATATTTCGATTTCCATTAAATTCCGTACAAGTCATGTTGCTGTTTATTATGCTTTCGCTATCTCCTCTGAAGAAAAAATAATATAACCCTATAATGCGACAGCCTCTAGTTTTATTTCGTTGTAAAACAATTATTAAGACTATAGTCTGTTAACTTGACAGATTATTGTCAACTTGGCAGTTTATAGTCTGTAAAATCTTTTTCCGTGGTATTTACCACAACGAATTTCATGCCCAACGTCAACGTGAATGGAACCCTTTCCCCTGTTGGAAGTTGTCATTCATCATTTACAGATGTTGCATTCTTCTTTGCTTTTATGCCTTGCTGTATGATGCTATATTTCGCTTTTTCTACTACACGCACTGCTCTATCCACCGTCTTCATAATATTTGATTTAAAATATCAGCAATGCACAAAATCGCGACTATTGTAATTTTTCCGTTAATTTTCGGAACTTAACAAAAGTACAAGCACTGAATGCCCGGACTTCATAACTTTTCTCTATTTCGGGCAATATGAATGCACTGGGGAAAACCTACGATATTAAAATGCCCGGCCTGTGATTGGCTCAATGCGGACATTCATATGGCCAAAAATATGAATGGTTCCCGTGTAGATCCACTCCTTTTCACCTCTTGGATTCAGGCATCCAGTTACGGAAACCCAGACATGAGTAAGTCATCTAGGAAGGTGATAATGCCCGATGAAATTATTCCATTATGATGATTTTATATTGGTCGTGTTTCTTGTGAAACGAAATGATCTCTGACCTGGTGATAATGATTAGAAAGAACCCTATATAGCCAATTACGGACAGAACTCAAACCCCCAAACTTAATGATACTAGAGAAAGTCTCGAAACATAAATGTATATTGTTATCATAACATTACTGCTATTTACAATAATTTTAACACCTGGTTGTATTATTATTACTGATATACTTTTTGTTATTGTTATACTTATTGTTAGTTATCTTATTATTATTACTATGATTATAACAGTTACGGTTTAATACTTTTGGTATTTTCATACTTATTGTTAGTTACATTATTATTAATCAAATATTGCTATTGTTGCCATACAATTTCCAATTATTACCAATATAAATATTAAAATTATTGACATAATTGTCATTTCCATCATTGCTGCTACTATAATAATTATCATTATTGAAATTATTGGATTAATCATACCAAATATTATCATGAACCACGTTATTCTTGTTGTAATTCTTGTTATTATTGTTAAAACAAGTATTATAATTAAACTAATCATTAATAATATATATTTGATATTATTTTCATACTCTTTCCAATTATTACCATCATCAATATCAAAATTAATGTCATAATTGTCAGTACAATCATTTTTCTACTATAATAATTGTCATTATTGCTATTATTGTCATACTCTCCAAATATAATCATTATCAACATCAATACGTCTGTGTTCCGGTTAATGAATTCCTGCATCCAAGAGGTGAATATGGACGGATAGCCCAGGGGACCATTAATTTTTTTTATCGATATAAACGCCCAAATTGAGCTCCTCGCAGGTCGGTCATTCAAACGTCGTTGAATTTTTGCAGTACATTCATATTGCCCAACAATTTTAAGAAGGCCCGGCATTCAGTGTAGGTAGTTCCGTGTAGGTGGGAAAATTATTCGTAAAATATTATAAGCGCTGCGATTTAGGACATTGCTGTCAAAATATTTTAAAACATTTTTTAAAAAATTAGTGACAACAGTGCATGTATGACCTCCAAATATAGAAAGCGAAACGTACACACCCGGAACCATCCAATAATGCAAATGTGTACGTAATGAATTCCTACATCAACGTGGTGAAAGGGTGCCATTCAAAGTCCCGTGAGAGTTCAAAAATCGTGTCCTTTCAACGGACACTGTATTTGAAGTACGGACGTGTAAGTTACATGTATGTTATGTAAATTTGGAGGCATAGGATATTGAAGATTGATCATAACAGCGATATATTTCTGAAAATTTCCAATAATTTGTTGACAAATTTATATGGTACGGTAATGGGAACCAGGTTCCCACTACAAGTACCAATATAAGTCCTCAGCAGTGTGACAGGTGGCCAGAATGTAATAGTCATAAAAACTCTGTGACCTGGGAGTTGACAGGATTTTAATCACAATAATATTCTTGCAATCTGTCGAGGGTGTAAGAAGTCTATTTATGGGAAGTGTTGTACGCTCATTCCTCTCGAATCTATTCCTCCTTCTTTTCCTCTTCCTTTTCTCATTTATTTACTCCCGTTCTCCCTGCACGTTTTTAAAGAAAGTAATGACAGTGGGAATGGAGGAAAAGAAGGAAGAGGAATGGGGGTCCATGGAATTATTCCAGCACATACGAGAAGCAAGAAAAGGCAACACTGTGAAATTATTGACCAAAAGAGGAGTGTTGAGGAAGAACATCGATCGAAAAACTGAAGTCAAAATCAAAAAATCCCCTGTAGACTTACACAAATAAATTGACTCCAGAGATTGAGGTATCGGCAAGTGGTGAAAGCTAAACATCAACAAAACGAATCTTTTAACCTGCTAATTCAACATAAACAAAACCACTAAATATAATGGCGACGTCCTTCTCACGATCTATCGTGGCAGAAGACATCGGACCTTACGATAACAAACCGCCTCGAAATGTTATACCACCTGATTGTAGTGCTATTTGGAATAGATTGATCAAGAAGTGTAGAGGTGTAGTGGCCATTGAATGATGGTATAACACCAAAGACAAAATGTAACAGAGGATCCTGTCTATATAGTTACAAGGAAGAGCATGAGTCGTGAAACAGGGAAGATAAATTAAGATTGACAGGACGGTCGGAGAAGGCCAGGAAGTAGTGGGATGTTTAAATTTTATTTGCTACGAAGACCCTGCTGAAGTCGGCACTAGTATCTGATTCTCACTGTGCCCATGTATGTTTTACGTATGATAAAATACTGGCATTGGGAGATATAGTGTGGATATGGGCTGCCCACATGGAAGAAGAATATATGGAACTTCGCGCAGATGACAAAAAATGGGAAATATGGTTACATGCAAGAAGGAATGTTGAAGAAAGCTGTGTAATTGCATAATTCTGCAGGCAGACACAGCAATTGGATGGTGATTGGTACTACATTACGGAGAATATTTAGAATAGTTTCTACACGTATGTCACTTTGAAAAGGACATATATTGAAGCGTTTGAGAAAAATCATGAATTTCCTTCACAGACAATTGGTGAAATGTTTACCGAAATTCAAACATGGTTTTCGAGCGAAGAGGCGCTGAAAAATGAAATCAATAGAGACTGTTCGAGTCATATTATCAACACTGGCAATTGTGGAAATGAAGAACATGATAGAAACAATGGCACTATACGTTACTCCAGTACAAGAAATCTACTTGAAACTTGAACGGAAAGTCATCGTGACTATGTATGGATAGATAAATGACGTGTTGAACTGTACTTATGGATTGGATTTTTGTTCGACTTGTTTGATATAGATAACAATTTTAAAAGGCCAAAAAAATTCGAAGCGGTGGGGCCGTTTCCTGATCCTTGGTAAGGATTGTACACAACATAGGGTCACAATAACTTTGACGTCAGGGAGAGTGGTTCCGCCCGTTACGTCACAATTACCACTGCAAATGAAGGTGTAACTCTCTGGATAACTTATGGATCCCATAGTTATCTCCATTGAAGTCAGGAGGAAAAGTACAGAATTTCTAGTTGTTCGGAAAGGCATGAAATTCAAATCTGCCACAGTCTTTTTTCATTGGAAATGGTAAGGTTCAGCATGCAGGGGCAGGATAAAATGGTACAGAATCACTGAGGTATCATATGTATATTTCTCCGCGCAGTAGCAATTTGAAATATGCTACTTCATACCAATATGGATGCAGTTTTCGCAGAAAAGGTCAACGGCTATCTGTTCATACATCGCAAAGTTCAAGCAGTCCTTCAAGTCGTGGTCACAGTGACGGAGAATTTCATGAAATTTATGATGCTGGTGGCGATGAACTACAAAATATGGATGATTGTGGGATGGCATATATTTAAGAGCCACTGTAACGTTGAGAATTGATCCTGGAATGAAATTTTCTTTGTTTACCTTCCATGTCTAAGTTTATTTCTACCTATATGCTAAAGTAAAATGTACGTTGGTTCTCAGAAACCGTTCTAATCAAATGTGTATAAGTTCCTGTCATTCCTTTGCAATGTCATGTATTTAATACAGTCTGTCATTTTACTTAAACATTGCCGACAACAGAAAATATATGTAAACATTTTCCTCCATATGAAGGCCGTAAAATTGCAGGAAATCAAATAAATGATTTTTTGTTCCAAAAATTAATTATTCAATTACCTGCAAAAGCTTTTTCCCCATATGGAGGAAAATGTTTACATATTTTAAATTGAAATATTATTATATTTTTATGACTACTTACAGCGGCAGTATAAATTAATGGTACTGGCAGTAAAATGTAAGACATATCCGTGAATAAGTTGGTCACTATTAACAAATCATTCTACCCATATCCTAATTATTCACAGACCATAACATCGACCCATAAGCTCTGAATGGGACATTGTAAAATAATGGCAACGAAAATATTCGTCAACTCCGAAATTTCTCTCACATTTGTCATGTCAGGGTACATATTTATCGGACATCTTCCAATGCTACAACAATATGAAAGTTATAGAAATATTGAAAATTAAATTCCTCCTTCGCCACATCGAAGTAAAAGGCAACGCATTTTTGCAACAACACAGTTCGATCCGAGCAAGGAGAAATGGAATATATTCATCCTTATAAAGGGCGGTGACGGAAGAAGAAGTCCCGTTTACTATATGGAAAGGTCCTCCTCCTATTCCATACAATACAATACCGTAATTTGGACAGGAAAAATTTGGCTTTCGTACAATACATGAAATTAACTCCGCCTTTGGACAATTTCGATAAGGTTCTGAACTGCATATGCATTCGATTGGTTACATCTGATGAGGTTTTCTACAAAAAATATCGCAACCACACTTTATGAGGAAAAGATTTTAGAAACAGGAGCGAGGTACTATATCATTGATTTCGAAACCATGTGTTCATCTGTGCATCTATTGTGGTAAAATTTCCGAATTTATTCGTTCACTGAACATTTTTCATGGCCAAAGAACCGGTTCTTCATGAATAGTTTTTGCAGGGAAAAACATTCCTTGAGATCTCTAGAAACTTATACTGCCGAGGATGACGAAGATAATTATCCCACTTAACATGGTCTTACACATTATTTTATTTCAAGGTACACGTTCTGTTATTCCGAATGTTTGTACCGATTTCCATGCACTTCATTAACTCATTCATCTTCAAGTAAAGTACTTCGTGCTGGTCCTTCGTTGTACAGATTTCCAAATTTATCAATACTTTTCCAGTCAGAAGCTATTTCTGTGATATAGCAGTCATGGATAATTCCGCACGGCGTTTCGATGTACTGTCGAAACCAGCTTGATTGTACGGATATAAAATGTTTCTCTGGCCTTTCCGTGGTAGCAATTACTGTGGCGTCACGTTCACTTTCTTTGAACATACGTTCTTCCTGTCCATATTCCGGTACGTCCAATTCTTAAAGAACTCATTCTTCTACATACCTTCTTATTATCTCAGTTAACTGTTTCGTCACCAGTTTCACATACTTCGAAAACATTTGGTAGAATTCTTCCTTACTGGCCCCACGATATTCCTCCACAACAAGCAGTTTTATAGAGCAACAAATCGACGCATCTACGCTAGAAATACTCATTACAGTCCCTTCCACAATGTCCCCTTCTTCATCATCCGTGATATATGCAATGAAATCATGTAATACGGCAGAAGCAATCTAATTTCAAAACAAATTCAACATTTCTTCATCGTCGTCATGTTGGTCAACATAAAATTCAACAGAACAGCCGCATTCCTGTAATTGAATATCTGAATTGTCCGCAGTACGCTACCATGGCATGTCTAACACACCCTTTCTATTTGATTTCACTATTTTTCTCTTCTCGAAAGCAATTTCCGCCTCCCTTCCTCCCGTTGCACTGGATTCTTTCAATTGAATCGGAATAGTAGAGAGCCATAGCCAAATACTTCCAAGAATCTGTCTTTTTCAACACTTTTTCTTCCATTACAAAAATCAGATAACAACTGTCTCAAACGCCACTCTAAAGTTCCAACTCTTGATAGCTCTTCAATAACTTCATCCCTCATTTCTTCCGTCTGATATATGTTGACGCTCTCACCGCATGAAGGTTCAGCTCTAAGTAATGAACAAATAATATCTTGTTCTCTGTTGACGGAGGGAACATATATGTTGTTTCCACTGCAGAGAACGGTCATTGGTGTTGGTAAAATCATTGAAGCGTCAGACCGTGTTATGCCAATCTCCAGTACAATTTCTGCTCTGCTCCGCCAATTTGAGGCATTAACTTCATAATATGGGTCCAATTGACACGTCTTCTTCATTACCCATTTTTGCATCCTCAGATCTACTGCCAGTCCAATTCAAGAATATTTCGTGGGAAATTTCCTTATCATCCTCTCCACATACTTTCCATGACTCTTGTTGTTATATCCTATCTTTTAAAGAAGTTCTTCATTCATAACTTCTAAACTCTGCACCATTCCTTTTACTTCAACATTCTTACAATCAAGTTTCATAATTTCCGATTGCAGAGCCTTAATTGAAACCTCTTTCCTCATCACCTCCCCTGCTTTCTCATTGACCAAAAATTTGTGCTCATTCATCAACTCAGAGAGTATTGTGTGCTCAGCAGTTGGTTTTCGAACATCTTCTTCCAGCTGACGGAAATCTCCCAAATTTACTTCCTCTTGTACTGACGAAAATTCTACTGATGCACCCATATCTGTAGCGTTTCTACCATTCTCCCCACTACTTCCAATCACATCACTATCCGTTCTGGAATCCATATCTTTGATGTTACGATTGCTCACTTCATCAATACCACTCATAAATGAAGATTTGTTTGTACCATGCACGCTCATTCTACTATTACATCCTTTTCAGTTTTGACTAACTCAACGAATTCTATCTCTACTTCGTCCTCGACCAACACCGCGCCTTTTCACAATCATGTTATAAATAAACCAACTTATTTCATGTACCAAATCGTCACCTCCGCAACTTCCTACTCTTGCCGCTTTCGATAGGGATTCCGAATTTTCTACTGTTGACTCCGACGAACTTTCCAAAAGTTTTCTGGCGCCACTTCGATTCGCCCTGATTGATTTCAGAACATTAAATGATTCGCAATAACTTGAAGATTAACTTTTATTCCTGCTACAATAATAACTTCAACTTTCGAAAATGTAACAACGTCTGTGCTTCCGGAACTTAATGCCTACATTCAAGAGGCGTTGTTTTGCAGTGGATTTCACATCTACTAGGCCATGCGTATTTTGGTGGTCTATGTAGGTTATATAGAGAAACCAAAGTGTTTGCATGGTTACGGATGGTACCCGAAGGAAACATCTACCCAATCTGAAGATAAAATGTATGGGGCATCAACTGTGACATACAGATACCGTAAGTTTTATTGTATGAGGCATAGAAATTTACTTACGGACGGCGGAGAATAAATGGAAGAAACAGTCCGGGCCAACATACATTGTTTGGAAAATTACATCAATGTATCATTGAAATTTTCTTTCATAAACAGGATATTTTTGTCTATGTAATCTACGCTCGTAACTACACATTGTGTATGAGAGGTTGAATGAATACTTCATATAATACTGCGAAAAATGTAGTTTGTAATGTAAGTCACATTCACTTTTTGCATTCATGTGTTGAATGTTTGAGCGTATGTACACAAAATTTATTTATTCATATACCGTATGAAATCGTCAATGATTCATCCATTTTTCATTCCTTTCATGAATGTGAATCTAAATGGGTGTTGCTATTTCTGATGTATATATCTGTTATATGTAGGAATGATTTGATACCATATAGGAATAATATATAGAATAATAGCAATATACATTGCGATATATGTATACCAATTATGGTATACAAGATATTAATATTTTTATTATTTGTGATATCGTGCGATAACAAATCGAAAATTTTGATAAAAATAAGAGAAAAGAAAAATAACAAAGAAATGTAATAATAAAAACGTGATAGAGATGGAGCTATGATAAATTGTCAGAAACAGGGAAAATTGAAAGGAAGTAGATAGTATGTTCTAATAGAAGGTGGAAATCACCATAAGGAACGACCACTAAACGCATCCAATAGGTATATATTAAAATATCTTGTTATATGATATATATACATCTAAATTTTTCACTGAGAAGAGATACACCATATTGATCTACAGACAAATAAACATGACATTAATAAACATAAAGAATAGAACAGAAGTTAGTAAATTGAATAAGAAAAGATAAAGACATGGGAATTAGAGTATGGAACCATAAACGGAAGGGGAATTACAACATACTTATTTACCTGAACCAGGGCAGTTGAAGAAGAGAATAATCCTGTAATCGACAATCAGAAGCAGAAATGAAGGTAAAGAAAGGTTTAACAATTTTTAATGGAGTTATACTGAAATTTTTGAATTAATTGAGGGTTGATGAATACTACTCACCTTTGCTAAAATGTTTACGAATGTAACAAGTTCATCGCGATAGAAACTGATATGTACGAGTCGCTGTTGAATGTCCAGAATTGGTGAACTTTCATCGTGTTGGGATCCTCGTTGCAAGTTCATAGCTTATACTTGTGACTAGTTGATGGAAATGTGCGCGGATGGGGGAAAGGCAGGTAATTGTACTGTGTGAAAACAGCACATAAATGGCTGATTACTTGAAATTTTAATAACTGAAAAAGACACACATCGGTCATTTCTCGCACACTAAATTATGGTAACGGTATATTTGAAAAATGTTGAGAAATCGAAAAAACAATATTGCCACTAAAACTTCCAATATTATGTTTTAATATAAAATGAAGTGGACATACGACAGAAAATAATAAAAAATTACACAATCCGAAAATAAAGCAATTAAAAAAATTAAGGGATCCAAAAAATTAAATGTGGACGTAAGCGTTTTATCACGTGTAAGATTTCAAGACAATGGCATGTCGTCCTGGAAATCTCTCAGAAGAAACCATAAGCAAGCGGCCTTTAAAATTAGAAATAGTTATACAGATGCATAATATGCAAAAGATGGATATATCATGATGTATGATACAGGCTGCGAAATATATAGGCAATGTATGAAATATATTTCAGTAGTTTATGTAATTAATGTGTCGTGTGATACTTTTGAATAGAGCAAAAATGATGCACCTATTCACCCAACTCTTGCTGTCATAGAACACATATCTTTAGCTTCAAACCAGATGATTCAACAGGAATTCAACGGAAACATCTCGTATTATCATGAACGGTTCCGATGGACAACAGTATGGATGCTGAAAGCCTGCTGGTAGTAATGAAACTATAGATAAATCCATATCGTCATTAATGGAAATGGGACATGAAATTGACAAGAGAAAAGTTGGTGTGCTAAACAAGTCGTTGGATGTATCTTTAAGTATCATAGAATATTTTGTTAGAAGGATTGAGGTGGAAGAAGTTATTAACATCATCTGCGACGCCGACTTTGGTGCGAGATTATTCTCCAAGCAAGTACCGTCAGTTGAATACTGTGAAGAGATTACGGCAGAAATTGTGAGGAATTGTCGGGAAAGGAAGTGAATGGTTAAATTAAATGTATGAAAGTGGTGTAGTTGAAATTGAACAACTTTTCAAATCATTTTTATCTTCTCCCTGCCATGTTTTTATTTGTTAGTGTATCCTGATATGAAAGAAGTAACACGTTTTATAAAGTCAATAACGTTCAATTACTTTGTGAAATGATCACTAGTATAGTCAATTTGTTAGTTATTGTTTCCCAAATATGCAGTACAAATTTTAATATTGGAATATTCAAAATTTTACTGCATGTTTTGTTGACAGCTTTCAGTTTCGAGAATAGTAGCGTATATACAAAATGTTATATTTTCATTTGTAATGAAGAAAGGACACAGTTAGAACTACACTACTTGTGGCTCTGATTACTACCATG
>JAULBU010048206.1:0-13312 GCA_032358235.1 Odonthalia washingtoniensis | reverse complement strand
GTTAAATTGACGTCAGGTATGCCTCAATGGGGAAGACAGAAGCAGCGGTTAAAGCTTTAGATTTAGGCACATGTCCAGAGCGATGCGCTTGTCGGGTCGTCAATCGTGGTCCATTTCTGTAAGACTCAGTGGTGTGTTTCATAGACTCTGGATGATGCATACAAGACTCTTTGGGGTATCGGGATCTCGGTATTTGGAGCCTGGAGCTTCGGTGATGGCCATGTTTAGATTGATATGACATGGTCACCATTCTCGGTGCTGTACTAGATACAGGTGATGCCCGAATCATGCTGTGCAAGTCCAATATATGGACATGAGAAATGTTGAGACTGGTCAGATTCATGTCAGCCCATGCCTTTGACTCCTATTGGGCCTCCGTGTCGACTAATGAATTCATGTCCCGAAAATATGTGCGCAATATGAGGCGAAGTGACTCAAAGTATCAGCGAGGAGGATTTACTCATGCGCCTTCGTGTGTATGCGAATAAATTTAGCTGGCTGTCTTTGTACGAGACGAATGCGGCTTGCCGCGTCGAAAATGCTTTTAATTAGAACTTCGGGTGGCGGCGCTTGTGATTCGAAGAATTTCAGTGCATCGGCAGGTGTGAGATGGCTATTAACTGCCAGCTGCAGTGGTTTTTTGACGAGGGACCAAATAGCAAACTTCAAGTTAATTTTCGTTGTGATCACCGTGGGTGTGCCGGAGCTCTGGTTGCTGGTCAAAAGTTGGAGGGCCAGTGCACCTCCATGCAGATGTGCAATGGCGCTAAGAGTGCCTCTCCACGGAAGAAAGTGGAGAAAGTCGGATCAAAGTATATCCCACGGCTCACCGGCTTGTGTAATTTTCCACGGGCGAGTGTCCACTCGTGTAGCGAGGGCCGCATGAGCGGCCGCGCTCGCTTCTTTGTTGTTGGGTTCCCGTATCGGTGTTGGCGGCGACGGTGATTGGTTGGGGTTGTCAGGTAATTCCTGTTTGGGTGTCATGGTGGGCGGGTCGGAGCAGTAGCGACCAAGTGCGTCGCGGTAGTGGTTGGCCAGATTGACGGTTGAGGCGTTCACATGACGATTGTGAAGGCAAGTTGATCGCTGACGCAGTAGGCTGGGCTCGTAATCTGAGATGATGAAGCGATACCACTCATCCTCCTGATGGAGAACGAGTGATAAGAGATTTAATATAACGTAGTCTACGACTGTCAGCCATAAGTGCTTACAGTTGTGTATGTAGATCTGTCAACAAAAAGATATATTATTTGTAACAATAATCGGTTAACAGTACACGCGCATTTACTGGTAATGAAGTACATGACATATAGTATGTGATTTCAAGATCGACGAACTGGGTAATTGGATCCATTTTCAAACGGACCAACATAACTCAAGCATTCACAGCTTCATCGACGACGGACACCGATTTTTGTTTTATATGTAAAGGTCACTTTCATTTTGATTTTCCAAGTCTGACTTGGCCCACCAAACCTTTTACTTTTTGATTTAAATCTGGAGTGTTATCCGATTCGAAAATTTGATATTTTTTATAATTATTATTCACATCGTTGCTATTCTTCCTTGAGAGAGATCATTGTTTTCTTGCAATTAAAGTGTCTTGTCATTTATGTAAATACAATTTCAGCACACCAAGCGATTCCCAAACTGAGCAACATATCGCTAATGATAATTGCATTGTCACAATTATTTAATTATTGAATCAATAGGGCGTGTGTACTGCGCAAGGGTAGGAGTTTTATTTCGATAAAAGAAAATGAAATTAAATCCAAACGGTTCAACTTTTCCTTTTGCGATAAACTCCATAAACTTAGGTACAAACCATTCCATTGTTCGCGATATGCTGATAATAGCGAAACAAGGAGCCATGAGGAAGGTTACAGTAGTAAAAAAACTATGAATGCTGCATAATTTCATTTTTAAATCAACGAAAACTGTTAATTCCACAAGACGATTTATGAAAATATGTTACGAGAAACTTATGCTAATCTGTACCATTCAAAATTTTCAACCCCAAATCAATTCCAAATGAATCCAAATTGGCATAGATACATGTGATGTACCTTTGGAAACGCTCGAAGAGGGCAGGCACTCGGTACGTGAGTTACACGCTACGAAGCACTGCGTTGAAAGGAACCTTAGCTTTGTTACTTGTAATCTCTTCTGTACCTTTGGAAACGTTCGAAGAGGACCGGCACTCTGTACGTGAGTTATGCTACGGAGCATTGTCGGTGAAAGGAGCATTGGTTTTGGTTACTTGTAAGCTCTATATTTTTCGCTCTCTTAACGTTAGATAAATGGAATTCAAAAGACATGAAATTTCGGGATACATTTTTCTTCAATACAAATTTGGACACTACCATGGATCAAGGGATTGTTAAATGGATATGCTTTTATTCAATTCCACATTCCAATTGAGAATTTACTCGCTGAAAGAAACTTCACAACGCTTTTCCGTTTCAAAAGTAACACGGGTCTCAGGAATCAACTAACGGAAAAGGAGAGAAAAGCATTGATGTCTGGAAGAAAATTCGGATGTGAACTGATGCCATTCGGGGGTTTGTCGAGAACCGCCATAATGCGCCATATGCAGTAATAACTGTGAGGTGGTAATGTCGCTCAGTATAACTTACAAAGTGAATGTACTGTTTTGAGAACACAGCCATGTCCCTAAATCTGCTGAGATCAGCAGATTTAGTCAGAAGTTCGTTCACTAGATGGTGTGGTCAGGATTTGTTCAGAAAGAAATTCAACGACCATGGTTGATTGATTGAGGCAGTGCAGTGATCGTTACGGAGTAAAATAAAGTTTACTCAACCCTTCCTTTGTTTTGCCATCGGTGGAAGGAGCGAGTGAAAAACGTCCGATTTGGCAATACAATGTTCTTTTTTTGAAAGAGCCTCTCAAAACTGTTGTTGGCAAGACATTATGTCACATGCGACATCCAGTATGTTCTAACATTTGAATGGAGTTAAAAATAATAAAAGTATGTGTATCAAGGGGACGTGGGTACAAGTTCTATGTGAAAATATCAAAAACGAAGTGATTGGAATCGAAAATTATTCATGTCGTTCTAGATATTCAAAGTGTTGCAATTTTTACTAACAACGATGCTCTTTCAGGTATTGTCATTCAACCGTCTTTCCTATTGTAATGAGACGATTTATTGTTGTTCAAAGTTATTGTTTTGAACATTTTTGAACAAGGATAATGATCAAATTAAAACACTTAATTTGGTTCTTATTTGGTTTATACCTGACCCCTCCTAGATGAAGCACGATCCCCGTTTCTGCGACTCACGCAAAATTTCATTCGTAGATTTGAACAACGGTCCGTACAAAAAGTTTAAAAAAAATGCAAAATTCAATTCCCAGTCTCACAACAAAAAAATTCTTCGGTAAGGGAAGGGTTTGTCAACTGTCACCAACCCCCTTTCCCGAGGACGAAATAATATTTGAGAATTTCTGTACCAAAGTTCGACCGAGAACGACAATATTTAGAACATTAACGTTGAAAATTTTGCAAAAAATCATGATATTGTACACTCCTCCAGAACGACTGGGAAGAGTGTTGAGGGATCCTCGGTAAGTTTTACTTTGGCCTTGAACTGCTTTTTAGGTTAGTGTCGGCCTGTACCGCACCGCAGCATTGAGAACGAAACTCACCGCTCATTTCATATTTGTTTGTAATTGGTTCACACAATGTCGGTGTTGAATCAGAGGCTTATTAATGCCTGTGACTGGTGACTGCAAAGCAAATAATATTTTCTTTGCAGTCACCAGTTTTTTATATTATATGTAATGTATGGTATACCTTAGTATATTAGACTGTATTCAAAGCCTCTCAAAAATTTGGATGGTTTTAATGCTGACAATGATGGATAAAGATACTCTGCTTACTTATGTTTTTTTTTATAGATTTTCTGTTTATTGTTTAGGTTGACAAATGACCGATGCGACTCAAGTGATGCTACGTGTGTCCCGTTCAATGCTGAATGATTATATGTATTTACCACAATCTACAGCTCATATTTCGGTGCGCTGAGCATATATCCAATCCAATCCACTGATCCCGCTTCGGAACTGTTTATATTAGATAGGGTTATTTTTCTAAGCGCAAAGGAATTTCTGTGTCTTGAATTGGAGATTAGTGATTGGTTTAGATGAGGAAGCTTCGGATACGAAGTTGTAAGTTGTATATTTGTACGAGATAGTATCTTTGTACGGACGTGGTCAAGTTATGCGCGCTAGTGACTGACTTGAAAGTTCAAGAGAAGAATTGAAATTGCAAGTATCGCAAAATCAATCGAGTGACAGCACAATCATTTTACTATACAATTCTGTGCTAGTCATCTGTCATATAAATTTACGGCTTTAGTGAACCCTACAATTTGGACGTGAGTCCGTCTTTTGAACGGTAACTTTCTCAATCTTTCGCATACATTCTTTCTGTGCATATATAATTATCAATGGAATGTTCAATTCACCGTGCCGAATCTCACCGCAACTTGCTCACTTGTGCCATGAGCTACATGACTATCTATCTCGAGACGTAAATATCATTACAAATAATTGGGACAGCCAAGTATACGCACAATGCGCCATGAACAGACAAAGTCAAAAATTAAATTTTAATAAAGACCGTTGTACGTTCACTCTGTCTAAATCCATCAAGTAAAGCTCTAAACCGGGCTCACAATTCAACTAATGAAATAAACCATTCTTCTGCTTTTACAGTGGCGATGGACACGTTCATTTGTTGAAATGATCCATCCATAATTCCAGTTCCCCTTCTCTCTTTTTCCGATTTTTATTCGATTAAGTTACATTGCAACACATCCTCGACATACAAGAGGCATCTCTGGTTTTCGGATTGATCTATTTCATTTGAAATATGCGATATATATATACATATTAGGATACTTGGATACTTGGATACTTGGATACTTGGATACTTGGATACTTGGATACTTGAAATTGACTTCCCTCTCGACGAATTGGGTACATTCCAACGCAAGGGTCGAGACACTGTCGTGCGATTTCAATCTCTAAAAAAAATTATGTTGTCGTATCAATAACAATTGACACTTAACCGGTCATCGACAGGGATCTGTAATTTGGAATTCAAATGTGCGGTCTCCAAGGCAAACATCATTAGTTGACATCAACGACAAAAAGGTATAGAAACAGCATCCGTTTTTCCTTTTGAACGAGAATGAACGAAATTCACCCATCTCCGAGCTCACATGGAAACCAAATGGCTCTCATTCCAATTTTCGTTGACCATCCTCGATGGGAATTTTCAAATATATTTGAGCCTGCACCTTCGAATGCATACATGCGAACGTGTTGCGCCTATCCCAGTACCTCTGTCGACATATGCTGCCCTACATGTGCTGATCGATTTCAAAAATCCATTACTTCGTCCTATTTTGTCAACTCAATCTTTACCATTCAAGGGTTAAGTCAAACCGAAGTTCAATTGGATGACGCTATAGTAGATTCTATTGTTTCCCAATGCTTCGAACGGACTAACTCTGCCACATATCATAGCTCGAAACAAGTTGCTTCAGACTCAAAAGAAATGTACCAATCTCAACATCGAATCAACACATTCCATACGCACCAGACCAGCCAAAATAACAATATCGATCGACTCTCACCCTTTTCAAGTACAGATTCCACGAGCAGTATTGAAAATATGGAAATGGAGGATCTTTTGCCGGAAGAATATAATACTTTTTCACAAGAATCGAAGAAAATCGAGATCGATTGTCAAAGTACGCACCACGAATACAAGGAATCTAGGATAATAAATCAAGACACAACAGTAACATCTAGCGGGCGTATTCGGAAGAGAGGAAAGCGCGCTCGCGCTCGTGCCTGGTCACCGGAAGAGCAGAACCGTTTTGAAGAAAGTTTAGAACTGTATGGTCGAAATTGGGAACTTTGTGCAGCCTACATTGGAACTCGCCGCGCTTCTCTTGTACGTAGTCATGCCCAAAAGCATCTCATCAAACTGTGGAAGCTTGGCAAGCCATTGCCTAAAAAGATCGCCGAAACCGGGAGTGGATACACGCTTTCTGGAAAGCCACTTCTTGCTGATTCAGCATCAGCCAAATCGTATCTAATCAAACTACCTTGCCCGCCTCCAAGCGAAGACTATCAAGGAAAACATGTATTATCACTATTCAAATAAGCGAGCACGACGTTGTTTAGCTTTATTGATGCTATCGAAAGAGATTATCAATGACCTCTGACTCATACTTTTTTTATCAAACGACAGTTTTTCTACAGAGTTGGTTCTTTCAAATTTTGTTTGAAATTGTTCAGTTTCCTCTTTTGGGAGTCTTTTTCTGTTTTACCGCCTTACTTTTGATTATGTATGGTGCTTCTTACATGGCTATTGACGGACTCCCTGATATAGTTATGCACTGTTTGTCTTTACAAAATCCAGGAATATGGGAGCCAGAAAGAAAGAAGTAGGAAAGAAAGAGAGGGGGAGTATCTATTTTTTATTTAAAATAATCAATGGCTGAGTCAAATCAATTCTACGTCAGATTTTTTGGCCTTTTGATTTCAAATATACTCATTTGTGGTGGTCCGATTCAAATTAAATCTTGGAACTTCATGCTATGATTTCACACAAATTTTATCCAAATAAACATTGAAAATTTTAAACATTGCGTACGTACACGATTTTACAATTTGGTCATACCAACTGCAAACAAACATTCAGGAAAAATGACGCTTAAATGAAATGAAATAATTAAGAAAAATAGTAATTGGAGCTTAGGGGGTCGAAGTCAAAAAATTCAACTTCACAGGGCAGTCCCCTTTAAGGGCATCTCTAGTTAGGCGCTCAGTTCTAATATCTCAGTTTGGAACTGAGCACCTGTACACTCTCGATTAAAGTACTTTTTGAGAAATGTTTTTAATCGCGAAGCAAGGAGAGGTGATCAGTTCGCTGCTCAGTTTTCGAAAAAACTGAGCAACGAACTGATCACCTCATAGAAAATATGTTCGAAAAAAGTTAAGAAAATAAAGGAGACAATTTCAAGCCAATGAAAATATTCGAATTTGGAAGGGGAACCGATGGCGAAAAAGATGTTGACAAAATTTGTACAGGAAGAATGGAAACAAGTAAACAATATGGTTGAATACGGTGTAAAGTATGGTGTAAAGTATAGCATACGCGTAATAATTACATACATGACAGCGTAGAAACACACACCGAAATGGAAATGGGAACAGGATTACGAAAGTTCGTGACATAATGTGCCTTTCCCGTTTGCGATTCGAACGCGCAGTTTCATGTTGCAGACGACCGAAGCGGAAAAGAATCTATATCGAGCGGTGTGAACACGTTATTATCTATTGAACGTTACCTGGACAAACCGGATAGGTAAGTTAATTGAGAATAATATTATATTATATTGCAATGAAACGAGGTGTGAAAAGTTGTTAACCATGGAAAATTTCCTCATGTAGTCAATGATGGATAGTGAAGATGTCTTTCAACCGAAACGGATTATTGTCGATGTTCGAGAAACGCAAAACGTTTACGACAAAAGTGGTACAAATTTGAAGGGGACAGATTGCAGTACAAACAAAAATAGTGGTGAAAGTAGCACCGTAAGTCCAAACAGGAGAGAAGTGATGGTAGTTTTGGCTGTTGATAGGCCGGATGGAAATATTGTGGGAGGAAGTTATACCTCCTGAAAAAACGCTGTAGAAGACGAGTTCGATACGCAAATCACATCTTTAAAAATCCGTACCTACAAGGGCAGGGAAGATGAAACAAACCATAAAGGTATAAGAAATGACTGCGATATAAGTGGGGAACGTATTCAACGCGATGATGGTATTGACAATGATGATGAAAAATTAAAAGCGAGGATGGAGTTTCTGGACGCACTGTTGAATCCATTGACGGTGGACGATGAAGAATCCTGGAAAGACGGTAATGGAACAGAAACGGGACATCAGTCAGATAGTATTGTCGATAATGCTGTGGACGTAAACAATAATTATCCTGTTGGCAGTATCCAATTAGAGGGATATTTACGTGCCGGGTGAAGATATTAGTGGATAGAACTGAAATGAAACTGAAATTGGAAAATGTAACACATGTATGGAAGAATAGAAGAATAAGGCATAAGACGGAATGGAACGGTTGTACCGAAAGTGGAACAACGAGAAACAAATATCATGGAGGTAACCCGGAGGTACGGAGAGTATTGTTTGAGAAAGATATGAAACCCGTAAGGGAGAGTACCGAAAAAGGACATTATTGGAGAACAATGAATTGGTAAAGCAATGGAGAAAGAAAAGCGGTAATGGAAATGAGTAAAACACGGACAGGACTGTCTGCCGTTGCATTAGATGTGAAGAATGTGAAAATGGGTATTATAAAAATAAACGAAAGAGGGAACGCAAGTCCTAGTCAAAGTAATGTACGGATGGGAAATGAGAACGGAGACTGGGAGATTGAAAGTGTCGTGAAACGGAAAAAGGGCAATGACGGGCGACCGAAAGGCGCTGGAAACAAGAAACGCCAAGAAATAGGAGATGTTGATGATAAGCGTAGTGGGCCGCAATGGTCAGAAGTTGAATTTTTAATACTTACAAAATCATGGGTTTCTCAAACCCAAAAATTTGTACAGATAGAGGATACCTCATGGTCTGGAATAGAAAAGGTATGTAGGGAAGCGTATGGTATGAAACGAACAAAAGTTTCAATTCGTTGCTAATGGAGATCATCATGAGCCACAGATTGCCAATTATGGAATTCTTGTTACCAACAGATATTGAAGATGAACGGAACCGGAAATGTACAGAAAGCGTCATTGGTGAAAATGGCACAGGCAATTTATCAGAGTAGGTGAAGAAAGGATAAAATTACTAATTCATGTATTGACATATCATTGCGGTATGTAGAAGCTGCAGAGTATTTAGGGAAATCTCCCAAATTTGGAGAGGTGGATGAAAATGGCGGAGTTGTAGTGCCGCGTAGGACTGAGTTACAAAGTATCATGATGAATTTCAGTACTGCTTCTGGGAGTGAAAAAGTTGAAAAAACCAGAATGGTAAAAGAACGCATGTTGGCTAGGACAATATCTAGTAGTGATCAGCGAATTGCGGATGAGTCAGAAAGTCTTGGATGAGCTGGTGGTATCTCGGATGACAGTGAAAATGTGGAGATCGAGGATAGTGGTCCTACAAGTGAGATTGGTCGCAATGGTACCCGAAATATCCGAAACATTACAGATGTTGACGAAATTATAGTTCGTAGCAGCAATGTTGGTGCTGCATGAAGACCGCATGGAAGTAAAGCATCGAAAAAGAAAGAATCCGTAAAGGTAGATGAGGGTAAAAAGTTAAATTCCATTCAAGGTATTAGAATGGAAATGAAAAGAGCAACGGATGAAATTTGCGCTTTTAAATGAAGAATAGAAAAAGAATGGTATCATACAACGTATGTGTGTTGCATTGGAATTTTTACCGAAAGGAAGTGTAGCATACAACGAACTGGTTAAACGTATAACCGAAGAAAGCATGTTACCTACTAGTAATGAAAAGTAGAAGGTGATGTAAATGGCTGGCGGTAGGTATAGGTGTGGTAGGTGAAGGATAATGCAATTTCAAGAAATAGCAACATGACAAATGTGTGCCAAACCGAAAAATGAAATTTACCAAATGGAAAAGAAACAATGTATATATGTAATGTCATGTAGGTTGCGAAAGAAATGCTTTGTAACATAGAACCGAATGGAAAAGTAATTGAAATAAATAAAATAGAAAACAGCCTACAGAGGAAACTCACGTCGTTGTTTATTATGATTGAAAAGATCTGTTTGCAATCTGTGATGTGCATCTGGATCTGTAAAACGCATATCAGGTAAGAGGATACGTTCCGATTCATTGTTCACGTCCTGCAGAATCTTGGTAGAAACTCGATCTACATTCGCGTCTATTTCAGAAGATGACGGCGTAGCGTGAACGAAATCTGTTTCCATGATACTCATCAAGTCACCACGAACTGGAAGTTGTTCATTCCTTTCGGTAAATTGTGACAGACGAACCATAATATTATGAAGGATGACACAAGAATTTGAAATTCTTATTTTTTCATGTAGGTCCCAACGTCGATTTTATTGTCGTAAAATCTCGAACCGTGATTGTAATATTCAGAATAAACGTTCAACATCTTTCCTAACAGACTCCTGGTGAAACGAGAATTTTCGCACATCAGGGTTGTCTGAATTTACCATAGGTTTCACAAATATTCGCCAGTTTGGATAGATACCATCCCCTAATAAATATAAAAAGTGGTGCTGAGATCCGTTTGTAACAGTTGTAAAGCCATCCAGTTCGGTTATAGAAAAGTGTTCTACGAAAATAATTTTTAAAAGAGGATATTTTGCAAGGACATTTAAGTCGTTATTCGTTCCTGGAAGACCAGCGAACCAAGACCAGCAGTACAGACTATGGTCGCACCAGCCTTCGAATTGTATTGTTGTGCTCTTCGAATCCCTAATATTAAGATATTGTCCCTTCATGGTTGCAGGGCAATTTTTCCAAACGTATTTCATGCAATCAAACGCACCTATACAACCTGGAAAACCAATGGAGGTATAAGAATCAACAATTTCCTCAAGTTTGGAAGCACGCGGGAAGCGGTTAAAAACGGCCACCGTAGATTTCCATAATGTAAATAAAAAATTGACGAAAGTAGGAACGGATAGTTTCTTTCGACATATACACTGCATCAGCCAAACTATCCGCTGCAGTTCCTGTACTTAGTACACGTAAACGACTTAACAACTTTGAATCTGTTGGAATGCATATATACCCTAGAACATTTGTTCTTTGCTTCAAATGGTTACCTCTATGTCATAAGAAATCATTCGGTGTTTGGTAGTAGAGCAGCCTTGACACAGAAAAACGCATTTGGAAAATATAATCTGGAAAATAGGGTTGATATCAACGTAATACTTGATCCATGACGATGTACACTACGGAAATGTTTTGATCCTTGAACCCGTCCCAGATATGGTTGTATAGGACGAACATATGATGCGGTAGGTATAAAAATTGTGTTCAGTTCTGCGAAAACAGCAGAATGTAGCTGCTTTATGGTGAAGAGTAACAGCCGCATATATTCTGTTATTTTTTGATTTTCTTTAACAAACTTCTTTACCCTAGTGGTATTCATGTAGGGCGATTGCAGATTATGTTGAAATTCCTTCAGGAAGATAGTCGAAGAGAAAGTGAATGGTATCTGGTGAGTAACGATTGTCAACTGTTGTCACCGTAATGGGTAAAAGTAAGATGGATATGAAAAGTATATATATCTGTAACTTTGGACGAATACATGCTCTACACCTTTCACAAATTGTGATAGTTTCGTTGTTTTGTACAGTACTGTTTACTGCAAGGTGGTGAAAAAGTGTGAACAACCAAATTGGGTTACATGACATTATTGAATTTGGAATACATACTGTCATAATAGACCATGATAGGAAATAAAACATGTAAAGAAGCAGACGAAATAATGCTGCATGTAAAACAATGTAATAAATTACCAAATGGTTTATCATATGGATAAATGGGCATACATTTATTTTACAATTAGTAAAGATGTTATTCTCTGACATGTCACTCCGTTACGAAATAAGTAGCAATGTTCCAATACATTATAGGTTTTGCTGTCCAATAACCTTGTTCTTACGGTCATGCTGATGCCATAGATTGTTTAATAGTAACAATTGGTTTATTTTAGGGTGATATGTCGCATAATAATGAAATGCACATAATGTATGTTGGGCGAATGAGAGTTTGTTATAAATAAAATAATGTCCCAGAAAGGAATATATTAACATAATTGGACAGAAACAGACAAATTTGTTTCTAAGCATATATCACATTCTTACTTACCAATTGGATGAAGTCACACAAAAATTGTATAGTAAGTGCAAGTGAATAAAGTTTTTGAAAAAGAGGTACTTTTTTAATCAAAAAAAGTTCCATTACGGTTTATGTTCTGATTTGTGGTGAGATCCATCAGACGGTTCTTCACACCATATACCATGATTCAAATAAGAAATTGGACGATTTCACGAGAACTTGTATCTTTTTCAATAAGATCTAAGGGTTGCTAAAATGGAAGTTGTTGAAAAAGAAAACTATATTCCATTTTTTTAATGTATGGTGAGTACATTGCGATATTTGTCCTGATATAATAGCTGTCCCTAAATATCTACTATGCTGATTTTGGACGAATATGTCGCTTATTATACAAATCTGTCAATCGGTTATAAAAAAATCTGTTTTCAGTTAACAAAAAAAACTATGTTCCAGTAAATCTTATTTTCTGATATATTGTGATAACAATGTGACTGTTCTTCTGATCATATTCTAGTTTTTAAATTACAAATTGGATGAGTATATGCGAAGAAACCGTATATTATGGAAATGTGTATAACGTTTTTTGAAATAGAAGGTGTCCTTTAACAAAAAAACTATGTCCCAGAACAGTATATGTTATGAAGTTTAGTGAGATACAACAGACGCTTCTTCTCTTTACATACCATATCTTAAATAACCAATTGGATGATTCAACGCGAATATCTCGCATATTACTCAATTACACATAGTGGTTGCTGAAATTCAATGTTTTTCTTATAAAAAATTATATTACAGTAAAATAATGTGCTCAATTGTGCAATATTTTATATTACTGAAATGACATTCTACATTTTGCTTGCATGTATGCAACAGGTGGTAAAAATAATGTGTACTATGTGGAAGCAAGCAGGAGTCTCGCAAGGATAATGTATACAACATATAGCGTTGATACAAGTAGGACCGTAAAGGGAAGAACTAAATTCAATTGTGCATGACATGGTACTTAACGACCCATTTGTTTATATAAAAAAGAAAGCAGAAACCAAAATGGGTGATACATAGATAAAGAAAACAACAATGAATTGTGCTGCCACAATTACTGGGTTTCTGGTAATGGTGGATGATTACGTTGTGTAGGTTAAGGTGGTGCAGGCTCTGTTTCTGCTTTCTGTTGTGAACCTGCATAATTTCGAGACGGTATGACCGACAAACCAAATGTGGATGTTGCAACGCGAAACCGCCTGGGTTAAATAGCCACCAAGACGGTTAATAAATGATTGAGTAACACCTGACACATGTAACACTGGAGTATGCATTCGCGTCAACGCATTTCTGTACGATGAAAGGAGAACAGTAGATTGATCCCGTTCTGATGTTACTTCCGCAACGGTTGCTCTTGC
>JAULBU010048195.1:0-13313 GCA_032358235.1 Odonthalia washingtoniensis | reverse complement strand
AACACGATGACAGTTCACTCATTCTGATCATTCAACAGCGACTCGTACATGTCAGTTCCTATCGCGATGAACTTATTACATGCGTCAACTTTTTAGCACAGGTAAGTATTTATTAACTATTAATTCATTCAAACATTTTCGTACAACTCCATTCATATTTGTTAACCTTCCTTTACCTTCACTGCCTCTTCTGGTTTTCGTTTACAGGTTACTTCTCTTCTTCAACTACCCTGGTTCAGGTAAATAGTTATGTTTGCATTATTCTTTCGTTTATGGTTTCATCTTCTAATTCCCATGCCATGACTTTTTCATATTCAATTTACTAACTTTTGTTATATTCTTCATATTTATTAATGCTATTTTTATATGTATGAAGTTCAATATGGTTTACATGTTCACAGTGAAAGAACGGATATTAAACAAAAAATCGATTTATATAGATTGTATATACATGATATATTAATATATACTTATTGGATGCGTTTCTTGGTCGTTGCTTACGGTGGTTCTCATTCTTCTTTTACTGCATAGTTTCTATTTTCTTTCACTTTTCCTTGTTCCACACAATTTTTCATAGCTCTATATCTATCACGCTTTTCATTATTACATTTCTTTGTTATTTTGCTTTTCTCATATTTTTATCAATTGGCCGATTTGATATCGCATGATATCACAAATAACAAAAATATTAATATCGTTTATACCATAATTGGTATACATGTATTGCAATGTATATTGCTATTATTCTATATATATTATTCCCATATGCCATCATATCATTCCTAAATATAACATATATATACATCATAAATCGCAATAACCGTCCACTTTCACATTCATGAAATGAATGTAAAATGGATGAACCATTGACGATTGCATACAGTATATGAATGAATTAATGTAGTTTACATACACTCAAATATTCAGCATATGAATGTAAAAGTCCATGTGACTTACATTACAAACTACATTTTTCGCAGTATTATATGAATTATTCATTCAATGTCTCATAAACAATGTGTAGTTACGAGCCTAGCTTTCATAGACAAAAATCTTCTGTGTATGACAGAGATTTTCAATGATACATTCGTGTAATTTTTCAAACAATGTATGCTGGCCCGGACAATTTCTTCCATTTATTCTGCGCTGCCCGTAAGTAAATTTATATGCCTCATACATCAAAACATACAGTATCTGTATGCCACAGTTAATGCTCCATACATTTTATCTTCAAATTGTGTAGAATTTTCCTTCAGTTAACATCCGTAACCATGCAAACACTGTAGTTTTCTGAATGTAACCTACACGGATCCCCAAAATCTGCATGGCCTATTAGATGTGACATCCACCCCCAAAAGTACGCCTCTTCAATGTAGGAATTCAGTTCCCGAAACACAGACGTATATTATTATTACATATAAGCTGCCGTACGGATGAGAATAGACTTACAATAATTATTGTACGTACTGATATGAATAATAGACCATCTGTGGCCAGACGGTGACGAATAGAATAATAATAGTTCCCGTCTATTGTGATATGAAGAACTTCATACGTGAATTCTGATCAAGAACAGATATTGGAATTATAATAATATTGGAATTATAATAATATTATCATTCCAATATCTTTTCTTGGCAAATTATGTTGATGATAATATGTTGAAGATACGATGCGGACCATGTGTGGAACTCCGACGATGCCATCGTGGCCCTCACATGTATAAACATTAAACACTTGTGCATAAACGTGTACGTAGTTCATGGAACGCACGTGAAAAATTGTAACCAATCAGATAAGACAGGTTGCTGCACCAGACTTCGAAATTTGTAACGAATCAGATATGACTGGTTGCACCAGTCATATCTGAAATGTTACAATTTTCTAATTTGCATACACCACAGCACTGCACACATGCGGTATGATTGTTCCTAATCCCAGATTATTATTTCATACTCATACCATTCCTGCTATTTCTCCCATAAATTTCGCATCAATTATCAACCCGGGGAACAAAATTTCATTCGGTTCTGCGTACTGCCCCTTCGCACCCTTCAAGATTTATCCCCGATGGAATTCATCGCCCAGCAACTCATACCAAAGATTCAGAATGGAAGATCGGTATAACATCACGTTTTTTTATCGTTGAAGCAGCAACAAACAGCTTTATTGTCTGTATTTGATGTGTATGGTCTCGTACAGAACTAAAAAGATAGTCGCAACAATCAACATGCAGGTCGTATTAAAGTCAGTCCCAATTACCGTCGTGGTACATCAACATGGGGTGAAGAATTACATCAAAGGAAACCCCACATTTTCGGACCATTTTTCAGATGTCAGTTTTCTATCCCGTGTTTTATACTTTCAACTGCATAGTGATTTACTCAGGTACCGGTCCGATTACTGAAAATAACTAGTTAATGATCTGGGGGACAGGTTTATACCAACAGTCTTTAAATGATTATCTGCTCTTCGTATTTCTCAACACAGGAACGTCCACTGACAGTCCCTATGATGCAGCTTGCATTGCAGACCGTTCGGTTATATTTCCGCTGATTGTGCATTGACATTGTTGAGATCTATGGTGGCCTTTTCTTCAACAGTATTCCCACGTCAGCAGAACTGCAATCAATCATAGAAGAGTATACCGAATTCTGTTTCCCTGGTTAAATAGATGATGTAGACTTCATGAAGTATGTTTGGAAAAGTTTCCAAGCAACTTTGAAATGGTAGTACCTAAATACAAGGGGTTAGAATAGTACGACGATGCAGTAAGAAGGGTAGTATGACAAGCCTCTATTGCTGTTCCTGGTTTTCTGGGTGCCCAGGAACTAATAATGACTTGAATATTATGACGAGATGACTACTATTCCAAAACATATTCTCAGAACAATTCTGCATTACGGATGGGGTGGTTACGAAATAATGGAGAATGCAGAGCGACACGAGCTACTTATCTACTGGCAGGTGGTGTTTACCCATACTAACCACTATTTTTGGGGCCAATTTCGTATTCAACAGATCCAACTGAGGAGAAATATTTGAGATACTACGACGCGAAAACAGACGGTGGCAGCTAAACGAAACGATTCTGATCTCGAACTGTTGTGTAATGTTACATAACATGTTCATACGTATGCCCAATTATAAAAATGGAAACTTCGATATAATTACCAGTGCGGATGTTCTATCGATAAGGAATACATATATGTATTCATTATGGCTGCAATTATAATTGCATCGCATGGAAAAGCCTACTTCAGAAATGGCTCGAAATATCAATTTTGCAAATTCCAAATGCAGTGATAAAGTATATGACGATGCGGATAGAATACTGTTGAGATACATTTCGTTCAAACACCATAATACGCATTGTCAGTTACAATCCGACCTCGTAGCATATAATAAAAATATAGACGGGCGGTAGTAAAAATGTTCAATTTTTATTTATCATTCAAGTAGCATATCTTTTTCATCGTGCTATAATCTATAATCTTTCTTGTAATATAAACATACGTTCAAATTATTTAGTGAAGGTTATTTTCACAGAAATATGTTAATAAACATTAAGAGGTATAGATATGTCCTTGTATCTATTGGTTTTTCGTACTGTTTTTTGCTACTGTTGATGTCAATGATAACCATTACATTCATTATCGAATTCGTTATCATACTAATTTTTATTGTATCATATTCAAGTTTTAATGAATTTAATGGTGAAATAATGACCTTTTCATTTCACAAGCTCTTTATTTTCGGAACACTTAAGGCTTATTCAGAACATTCGCGTGCTTCATATCCACGAGAACTCCCTCCAATGCTTCGTCAATTGATTCCTCTACCATCTACTGAACATCTTATTTCTTCAAATATCTAATACCTCGCAATCTTCTTTTCTGCGTTTCTTCCCATTCTACATCTTTCAATTCATTCACTGTGCGAGGGAGTCACCAGCATACCCCAATATTTGTACAACGTACATGCTGAATCAATGAAGGGCTACCATTCACTTCAGCAGGAATATCTACCTCTTCACCTATACCGTAAATTAGGACTTGTCTGTCTTCTATGTGCCCTTCTCTAAATTCATGCACCATCCATATTTCAGTCCCATCCTCATTCGAACTTACAACGCCAATTCCATTAACAACTCTCAAACTCATCTTATATGTAACAGCCCTGTCCACAGAACTCGTAATGGATCGATAAAGTTCCGAGCTGTTGACGTTAACACTCCCGTTCATCTACTGTACCTATTTTCGGAATGGTAACCAGATACTCTGCGGAATCAATAAATTTGACCGTTATTCCAATACCCGTCATTTTTCATTCTCTCGTTGCCACCTGCTTTGAAATAACGTATAGGCCATTTTAACCAATTCGCCTTTTTTATAATTTCTAGTACGGTACATAAATAATACTTTCTGGCAACAAACGTGCCATTATTGGCAATCTATTGATACTTCCGCTCACTTGCTACGAATGGATTGATTGGAACGTGCCAACCCATACCGTTAGGTGCATATTTTTTCAACCCCATTCCGTACATTTTCTTCCGTTTGAACCATGTTCTGTGTTTGCTCCACTCACTCCTTCAAAAGATACAATGCCCATTTTGGCGTCCATTGTGAACCACTTAGCTTCCCTCTATCTTGTACTGTCAGATTCAACGTTCATTTATTTTTTCGACCAAGGCGGTCTTTCAGGGTATAACATCTTACTTCCATTACCTTCGCTTTTCTCATTACCATCTTTTCCACTATAGCATTCTAGTATGGGTCAAGGAGTTTCAATACGGCTGACATCCGATCTCCGTATAGTCTCCCTCCTTGTGTTTACATCTCCTTCACAAAACCGTCCCCTCATTACAGTATTGACTCCTGTATTACAATAAACCACTCCACCGGTACGAAAATCTTCTACATCATCTCTGGTTTCTTCCATCGTTCCTTCTGTGAACCCATACTGTCGTGTCCAGTTCCGATCAAATGAAGAATTTCCTTCAACAACTGTAAAATTAAAGCATGGAATTTGCAGTTCCTATTTTTCTTCCGATTACACTTCATTCCTTCCATTCATCATGCCCTCATCAAACTCACTCCTCACTTTTGTTTTGGATCCTCCCCTACTGTCATATTCGTCACTCCTTTTCACTACCCAATTCCTCCATATCCCATTGTGCCGATATTGATGTTTCATGGACAGTATTTTCTAACTTTTGTCCCGTTTTCCTCCCAGACCTTCAATACCAGCCTATCGTGTTCTTTAGCCGCATCATTCCCAACTTATTCTGTTTCGGATTCCGGTGCACTATCAAAAACTTCCAGTCCTCCATGACTAGGAATAAATAAATAGTGAAACCTGCTCTTGCGATTTTCTCAACGCAACCCTGCATCGTTTTCTCGCAAAGGTCTTCATCTAGCCTAGATTCTTCAATAAACTATTTTCTTCCACATTCGCCGGATCTGACTGGACCATAAATAAAAACTGTCTTTCGCTCATATACCTATCCGTTGCGTTCAAATTTGGAAACATTCGCTATGTCACTTGTCACCGCTATATCCCCATCTGCTTTAGGTTACTGCATATCCCAAGGGCCAGACTCACTCTGCATGATAGTAGCCTCAAGATTCATCTCCTGCCTCTCCTCTGTTATAGACCTCACAGGACTTTGTCTCAGCACACTGCCACGCTCACTTACGTACAGATCCTTAGTAGTTCTCCTTTCCAGACATTCTCTTCCAGGGCCATTGGGCGCAATGCTCTGCAATTCTCTGGAAATATCGGTATTTCACTCTGGTTGATTCGAATGAAAACTGTCCATCAGTATCTAGCCCAGGTTCCAGATGGAACATATATCAGTTTGTTGTTTGGTCGCTCTTGTTCTTTTCTGCAATTGGAATGACAATTCCGAAAGGGTCAATGATGGTTATTACTGCATCAACACGGTTTCTTGTTACCTCAATACTGTATTTCATGACAGTATTACAGTACCTACCCTCCTTACAGTCTTACAGTATATTACTACACATCCTATTTACATGTTTCGCACAGTTACGTGCAATATTCGTTAATATAGAACGCACACGAATACAGCACAGAACTGTCAATGTTAGTAACATCGAACAATTCCATTCGTGCGACGCGATGATGATGATGGTGCGTGATTTGCATGATGGTGGTTGTACGTATTAGATGATGAGGATGGTGTGTATTAGAGATGATGATGGTACGGATTAGATGACGAGATGGGGTGCATTCGTGATAATGGTGGTGCGGATTAATCATGATGGTGGTGACTGATAGTGACGAGGATGGTTAATGATAGTATTATGACGATGGTGCGTGGTAGTGACGACGATGGTGCGTCATTAGTGAAGATAATGGTGCGTGATTCGCATGATGGTGGTGCGGATTAATGATGATGGTGGTGCGTGATCAATGATGATGGAGGTGGAAGACCAAATGATGATGATGGTGCGTACATCGGGAAGTGGTGACGACTGTCAACGACGAATGTATATGACAACGATGATGGTGAAATGGCAACGCATACGACGATGAGAGGCACGAAGAGGGGGACGAGGAGGGCACCGCGGTAGTAACAATAACCGCGAACAAGCAAGGAAGGAAAATAGAACAACAGACAAACAGGGCGGGCGTATAAGGAATTGTCATATCCTACTACAATATAAGGTGTTCTGTAGAAAATTATGATGTGCCGTACTGACTGTCAGGCGACACATCATTTCATTCAATTACTGAATGACATTTTGGTACACGTGGTAAGTTAAAAATAATATTTACTGAAGATCGATTAACGATCTCAGCACAATACTATTACACGTTTATATTTAGTTTGAACTATTTCGATTGGAATTATCCCAATCCCAAAATTCTGATATACATACCTCTCCCTCATCGTGGACGAAGAAGAAATAAACTGAGTTAGACACATTTTGACACTTGAATAATTAATTTCGATTCTCATCGATACTCCAGAAGTATAACCGGACCAAAGTGGAACTGTCAACAATAACCAGCACAGCCTACTGCCGGGTAATAAACAGCGGTATAGCCAGAGCGTCCACTCAACGTTTGTTGTGGTTCCCACGAATTACATCCGGAGGTGGTGATTCGCCTTCAGACAATCGAGATCATGAAGGTACTTAATCGTACCATGTCTACAACTCACATCGCGAGTAGCGGCTACTTATCGAGCGAAAGCGACATATGAATCACTAACCGGACCAGCCTTTTTCTCTAAAACCTCCATAATTGCATAACCTCGTATTTATTCACCTAACCCATACCCAGACTGCGACTACTCTTTTACAGAATCGACAAGAACCTTTCAGCTGTATTATTGTCTCGCCAAGTCCGATTTTGATGAAAAGCGGATGTATAGAAATGTGCACCGTTTGTTTCATATTAATAGGAGTTTTTCTAGTTTTGTTTGAGGCGTTATAATGATAAGCATTTTTTCGTATAGTAAAAGGTATACGTATAGAAGTTTCTTACCCAGATAAGAAGTATAGTTCTTATCTGGGTAATAGATGTCACACCATTCATGAAAATGGTGTATGTGATACACGTGGTATAAATTATTTTGCACGAACCAATAAAGTAATGTTTTATTTTTTATGAGTACAGCCGATAACGTACCATTGCAAGATACTGTAATAATGAAAAAAGCGTGACCGGAAGATATGTAGATGGTCATAATGACCGTCATGTCAAAACGCGTACAAATATATGGTAGAGGTGTAGTGTGCGTTTGTATGAATACTGGCAGATGTGAAAGTGATAGTAAGAAGGTAGTGTAAGAACAGTATGTGTAGAAATTGTGGGGAACGAAAATGTTTGATGTAATAGGTGATAAGTTGAAACATTGCGTATAGCAAAAGCACGGATTGTCTTCTAAAATGCGGACAAGTTTCACGTGAAGGTCCTGCTTTCGAAAAATTAATTTCTGACGATTATTCCTTTTCTTTACACTACATGGATTGCGTTATAAATATAAAATACGTCGGTGCGAAAAATGATTGTGATGAATATATTACAATAAACATTGCTGAAATATGTCATCCCTCAAAGGCATGAGAGAAGGTTTTTTCTCCGGTGACAAGAAGATTATTTGCTGCAAGTTTAATATCGCGCTTTCACTTCACGGACATAACGGGGAAAATGGCTCAGTACCGTCATTTAAGGGAAATGCGGGGAAAATTTCTGAAATCAATGGTGCATATCTCCGAAATTTGTACGAGAAAAATAATATCATGCATTTTACCACAGAATGGTAATAGCCTTTTCGAGGAAATGATAAGAGACAAGTGTGGTAGCAAAGAGCTAATTGATGGCATTGTGATTGGCTTCGAAAAAGCTAGAAAGGGGCGTGTTGAAAAACTATTAATGTGTGCCTTGCTATTTTTACACCGACCAGGGGCAGAAGTGTAAAGACTTTTAGAAGGAAATGACGAATGCGAGTTCAGAATCCTTGTTGAGAAGAGGATGAATGTATCGCAGATGGTGTGGTTAATAGCACCACGGATGTAGATGAAGATGATAATTAAAATCATGTAGCAACAGACTGGGAATGAGGAAGAAGCACCCAGAAATTACCACTGTGCTAAGAATGGCACATATAGTGAAGCATTTTGTGCTAGAAAAAATAGAGCAAGGGAAGGCTAGTTAGATGTATTTAACACAGGTAGGATAGTCAGAAACAAACATGGGCGTCTTCACTTCACTGACATTGAAATATGGAAGGTTGTGTATTTCATTATGCGGAGTGACAGCTCCCAGATGATGTCATGGGTAACTCGTCGGATTGTTTCCAACGGACGCATGCATACATTCCCTTGTATGATGAGAAAGATCTGTGTGGAATCCATGTGGCGGAAACGTAAGTACAAGATAGAGCAAAATGTTGAAAGCAAGACACGACACTTAAGAAGAACTTTATTTGTTGCTGTTCTGAAAAACTGACGAGGGAAGGTGAGGCGACAAGCTTGTATAGATTATTTAATGAATTTATTGGCGATAGAAAACATATCTAATATGGAGCTGGTTGGTAGGGAAATAAACCATGAAGAAAATCAGAAACAGGCATTACCAACGCTACAGGGTGTTGCGTAATTTATGAAGTACTACGTCAGCCATGTGTCATATACAAATGGCTATCCTATACATGATATAACATTCGGACTTCTGTGCGGTCGTGGGGATGAGGAGATTGCGCTAAATGTACGGGATGTTTGGAGGTGGGAGAAGATATCGATGAGGTTGCCATTATATTCCTGATAAAATAGAGATTGGAAATGCTGTTATCAAATTCTGCAAACAAATATGTTGTTGTACATGTGGCATATGCAAAGATGCGTTGCGCAATCTGAACGCATTGGTGAGATTATGACACAGGTTAGGAATTCACCTGCAGGGACGGTATGTATCATATTCATGGATTTAAAATTTAAAATTGAACCCATTTGATTACGTGAATCAACATCCCAGTTGTTTGGAAAGCGGAGTATTTCATGGAATTTATGTATTTTTCAAAGCAAGTGAAGATCAACAGTCAGAAGCAAGTCGGTTGGGGAAAAAATTTAAAAACATAATTTGAGATTGAAGAAATATAGTAAGAAGAAAAGGGAGGGCAGAAGCCGTTTTGCAGAAGGAGGAAGGGGACACAAACTAAACATGAACTGAATTTTTCGTTGATCATATCATACGTCCTTATACAACATAGGACTGTACCGAAGCAGTCAGTATACTAGAAATGCTTATTTTCCGTGTTAGGAAGAAATAGCCGAATTTCGAGACGATATTGATAGCTACCTATAATGACCGTTGCTAAACTAAGGACCTGTATTCCCTGTAAAACAGGTCGTTCTTGTAGCAAAGCTCATTATAGGGCCCTATAGCTGTACAAATATGCGATAATCAATATATATGCGAGCATCAATATATGTAATATGGAAGTAGAAGGCATACTTCATCTGGTGTCACAGGACGGAAAGAACATGGTAGATGCACATTTTACACTATGTAAAAGTCACGTATTGCGGTTTGTCGATGAAATCCAGCTCTATCTGGTGATTCCGGATGATGTTGTGGAGGCGTTGGTATGGGAAGACGGAATTACTAATACAGCAGTTGAACTAATAGAAGTAGATCCAGGATATTTCAATTTGATAAAATGGAATGAAGCTAGAGAAAACATATAGCTTATTTGGAAATGTGGGTGAAATGTATATACGTAGAATTGGTACAGAACACTATGATGTGTGATGTTATCAACACTCTGGTGGTTCATCTCATTTTTTCGCTACCAAAAATAGTCCACAGAAGAGATTGTCAGTGGCAGTAGTGGCGTGCGTGTGGTAATTGAGGAGCGAAACATTTCAGTAGTTGTATAAATCGAAGAGGAAGTAACCAATGTCTGTTCATGAAGTTAGTACTGACATTCAATTCGTGGTCAGTTCGATCTACAGCTATATTGATGCAAGTACGACATAATCTGTGAATAAAGGTAGGGATACCCGGGAATCGCTGCGTCTCAACAAATGGCTTGATCTAAGCAGAAACGAAAATATATTTTTCGTTCAGGAAACAGGAGTGCGAATTATTTATATGGGAAAGTTTCACAACAGACACCGCAACTATTCATTTCGAAATTACCAGTAGTTGACGACAAAGCAGCAGAACTTCAGTTATCATCAGAAGAAGCTGGAGAACGTATGGAGGAAATAAATGGTTTTAGTGGTGATGATTTAGGTATGGATGGCGATGGAGAGTTTGAAAATTATAGTGGAGATGAGAGTGGTGGGGAATTTGGTAATGATGAAATGGAGGGAAGGGAATGAAGGATATCACATAACGAGACTAAGGAAAATTTGGAGAATAGAAACGACGAGAAACTTTTTGTCGAATAGCCGTTAACATAATCTAGCTTATCCTTCCTATACCATTATTGAAGATAAATATGTGTTTAATGTAGACAGAATTCCTTCATTGTTAAAACAACTTGATTTACTGGAAAGTATGTTTCGTCGCAACCTGTGGGTGAGCAGGATAACCTATTGACCTACTACCTCAAGTAGCTTCACGAGTTAATTGATTGAATACACGTGAGTGGCTTCGTCAACTTTGTTTTCGCAGTTGAACACAATCTCAATGCCCTAAAATGGGCGGGAACCACTCTGCTCGTCGCACTAATAGTTATTAAGCCTAGGCATGGTTGTTCAGATTACTCCTCCCCGGTTTGATTCCACCTTCCGATTTGAATTCGTTTGATATGAGATATTCTTTAAATAATGTCTAACTTTTTCAACTCTGATCCTCCCATTCTCCTTGAGATGGGATTAAGTATGTTGACGAAACGACTCGTCTTAAGTGATACGTGTAGCAGGATATGTTGTAGAATGAACAATGATTCCAATTCAATTATTTCTTCTAATTAGTTAATTCCCATATGTAAGATAACACGTGTTGGGTTCCAGCCTTGGATTTCAACTTGCCTTGTAGGTAAGTCTATCCGAGTTTCTTTGTTTCCGTATTTTCATGGGTACTGTAGTGGGTGATGAATTTCATTAATTACTGCAGTAAATGTTAGGGTGCCATCTGAACATTCCATTGGGGGTTTTTGTAGTATCGTTTCTTTCAGTATACAGTGTCAATAGTATACTGGTGGGTGGCGGTTTGGTTTCTACTCCTATTCATCTTTTCGCGGGCACCACTATCGGACCCTTGTTGACGTCGCTTCCCTACTGTGTTTGTTCATCTCCGTTTCAGCCTCTCGTATCTTTCGTCCCTGTCGTTCTCTTCGTCACCTGTCTCCTCTTCGTGTTCTTTCATCCTCGTCGGTACCGTCTGCTTCATTCGTTTGTAACATGCGTTCTGTTATTATTTCCTCATTGATTCGTCCTATTCTCTCATTTTTATCATTGTCGCCCCTTTCTTTATAATATCACTTTCTTTATTAATCCCCTTATACTTCAACTTCCTCTGCTCTACTTATTATCAACAGAATCCATCATCCTATTATCAAACATCATCATTATCCTAATTATCAATCCTCATCTCTAAGATCTGCATCCACCTCAACATCAATCACAACGATCATCGCCCATCCTTCGTTAACGTCACCCCCTTACCACCGCTCCATTACATCGCACGAAGAGGTCATCGATGTGTCACATCGATACTTTTAGTTGTAGCAAGTGCTATCGAAAATATTGAACTGCGTGAAGGAGGGGAAATCTTTTGGCTAAATGCGAAAATTTCATTTACGAAGAAACAAAGTTGAGCAGGGCATTTGGAATTACATCAACAAAAATTTATACGGAAGGCAGATGCATCTTTACACAATCTTGAAGATTGGAACCAAACACATTAATCTGTGATGTTGTTTTGTCATAAGCGCTGAAACAAAACATATATAAACCAGGATGGGCACCGAACGTTAAGCGTGGTGAAACAACGGGGTCGAATACTGTCAATGTTTTTGAGAAATACGTAAAGAACATGCCACGGATGGTACATGACGAAATACTTCAATCACTTGGTATAAGTACCCAGGGAGCAAGATTTAGTCTGTGGTAAAAATTTGAGCAGGCACACGATTAGTGTAGCCTAGACTATTATTTTTTCGACAGTTTCTGTGCAAAAATTAATTAGAATAGGCTATATTATTTCTGTACGAACAGTAAATAGTATAGGGTATTCTTCCTTTTTTTTGGATAGTTTTATGGGTCAATAGGTCATCACACAAAGGGACTTGTAACCCACTCATTGTTCGAGATATCCCCTGGTGTGTCTGGGACTCCTTCAGTGGGGTCTTCGAAGGGGCTCTGGCCATCATAGAATGACCGATACTGTGAAATGATTTCCTGCAAATCGGGGGAAAGCTGTGAAATGCGCCACTCTCCATCGAGATCCCTTGATTGACCGCCTCGTATCATAGATTTCTGAGCGTATGAAATGCAGTTTCGGTCGCGCATATTAACGTCTCGAACAACACGTGCATCAAGCTGTAAAAAATCTTTTTCCCGAAGTTTAGCAATTTCACAGATTCCGGAAGGGCTTCTGTCCATTCCCGAGATTGTATGAGACGTACCTTCTCCTCATCCCAAAGGCTTCTCCATCGTTGCTTGATCTTCTGAATGACGAAACTATCTGCCGGCTGACACAAATGCGTTGAATGTTTTGGTTGAAACCCTACTTTGGCATTGATTTTCTTTAGCTTTTCGTGTTGAGCTTCTGTTTTAAAATGACCGGAGCACTTATCCAGAAATATTAACCGCTCTCGTCCG
>JAULBU010048184.1:0-13314 GCA_032358235.1 Odonthalia washingtoniensis | reverse complement strand
CTATACACCCGCCTACGATACTGTACATGGTCACCTACACCACAGTAGACAGTTAGATCCATGCTACCCTAGTTCTGATATATACACGTGGGCATCCTAGGATCACCATCTAAGCTTCCGCCGACAAACAAGGATCAATATCTTGGTTTCGCTCTTGGCGTCCTACTCCTCTATAAGAATGCCACCAGCACCATTCCTTTCTTTCTCTCTCTCTATCTCCTTTCCTTACTTTTTACTACTGCAATAAACTCTGTTTACTGTCGTTACCTTATGGGTATTGATACTTTAACAATCCAAAAGTAACTCAATTATTCGTACTGATACGAATAATTTTCACGTGTCATTATCGCAGTTACTTCACTCCGGCCTCCAACCTTCCTTTGCACTCTCTTTCTCCATCAGCCATCATCATTCTCCTTCTACAGTACGATCTCGATAAGTGCATAACAATTCAATTCGCCTCCCTACAGTACAGCCATCATCCTCACTTCACGCGTACTGTACTTGATCCTCCACGAGTCAGACCTCCGTAACTGCACTCAAAAGTCTCTACGATTCTCGCGCTCCCCAGGGACCACTCTAAATCCACATCCAATACTACACAAGAATACACTCCTCAATTCACACGTGGCTGTATTCGACCACCTGGCCCCAGTTGTAGTCGCCACGCATACAGCCGTTTCGCCAATACCAGAGTCCTTCGACAGAAATCGTTGTGTGGTTGAACATATTGAATACGATAAACTAGAAAATATAAATAGATCAGCTCCTAGCTCATGTATAAAAGAACGGAACCAAATAATGCTGTTGACGGGAGGAGGATCACCAGGATTTTAATAACAATAAAAAGGCTGATGAAGAGGACAACGACACAGATACTGGTTATAGTGATGATTATGATGCTAATACCAAGGATGGAGTCGATGATACATATAGAGGTACAACCGGAAAGATACGGGATAATAGCAATGGTTTGAAGATAATGGAATTGAAACTTGAATCATACACATCTACACATGGGACACGAAATTACAATTCGTGAGTACAGAAAGAAAATTGCGAACTCATGAACACAACTTTGACAATGCAGTGACAACGGCTTCCAAACAAGTTCAGTTTCCACCTACAGATGCATGAAAGGTTCTTCGGAATGGATCCTCCACACATGAAGACGGAAATGATGACCAAGCTAGGGATTTATGCATGCAGGTAATGACGACCACTACAGACTATATCGGTATTCGTACATCACTGCACCATCAATACCGGTACGTTATGTCTTTACTTTTTTCCAGTTGCAAACGTAATGTCGTCACCAGCAACCACGAAACATAATAATCTAGCAGTGAAAATAGATAACTAACTGACCGCATTGTTTACCTTCGTCTTAAAACATCTAAAGCAAAAATAGAGAATTGTGAGCAGAAATCTATAGATAATAATAAGCCCTCAACACCTGTAAAATAAGAACCAACCGAAATCTCATACTCGCAGTCAGATTTCCCATTGACTCTGTCTGTTTCAAATGGTTCTGATACAAATGCTCGTCGATTCACACGCCGACTTATTCGTCCATCACAGTCACGTATCGCATCTCTAGATGTTGATAATGACGAGGTCGAGACGACACCCGTCCGTTGGAAAAAATGGAAGAAATGAAAATAATGTTCATCTTCAGATTCACATCGACAGCAATCTGTTACACCTGTAGCAGGTATTCATCCACTTCAACAAAAAACTAATAACAATATTAATAATAATAATTACAATCATAATGCTAGTAATATCAATACTAATAATATCAATAACCTCAATAACCTCAATAACCTCAATAACCTCAATAACCTCAATGATATCAATAACATTTTCATAACACCTACACCAACATTTCATAATAATAGTACATTAACAACACCAATATCAGGATGTATATTATAGGAAATAATAATTCTAGTGGATCAATGACAAGATAAAGAATAAATGCGTCCCAAGCAGTATCAAATGCAGTAGCAGCAGCAGTCAGCCAGTGATGATCCATTCGCATATCTATTTTACCAAATACTATATTAAAACGTAGATGAGGATTAACAGGGTTAGATGAAAAAAATGAGAAGCACATGATGAACTAATGGTAGGCAATAAATTAATCACAATCATAATCTACAGCAACATAATCATGTACCACATGAAATATATATACCCGGCCAACCTGGTGAACGTGAACGTTTAGTACAATCTTTACAAAGTCCTTTACATGATGATGTTGCATGGGCACTAGGTACTTTAAATGCTTTAACTTTTGATGAGAATAATTCATTTGTTAATACTGATTTTGGAGGTGTTTTATAGGCGTTACAGTACTTAAAGGCGTGACCGTATATACTTTCTAGGTACATGAAATATGTATTATGTAAAAGAAGTTATGGTGTTGTTGGTAGAGATAGTGGTGAAAATGGAAATAAAATGAATCGTAGATTTCCTAGAGTTGTCGCTATGTCTTCTTTTGATGTACGTTCAGCTGGCGATAGTTTATTACAAAGTTTTTCGAATAGTGGTTATTTATCTGGCGGTAATGGTAATATTGAAAATGGAAGAAATGAAATTATAAATAGAGCAATTGATTTTGAAGGAAGAATACGTCATTCAAGTTTACAACAATATGGAAGATTATTTAACATATATGATGCAATAGCAGTAGATCGTGAACAATGTGCAAATGCAGCGGGTAATGCTATACGTAATATGAGTTTTTATGATCGTAATGCAATAGCATTATCATTATCAAAGGAATTATTGAAATTAACAATTATAATGATTGACAATATAGGAGTAGCTGAAACTTTAAGAGATGGATTAATGGATACATGGATTACTATATCACCATATTTTAATGCAAATAAAAGATATGGTGGATAGTATGTATTAAATTGTTGCATACGATTATAAGATCCATTTAAAGAAGGTGCTGATATGGCAAGATTTACAAATTGTGGAGAATTCTTACTAATACAATCTATCTAGTAGCAATACAATCTGGCTAGTAGCCAGATTACCTGCAAGTATAGAAATAAATGAAATCATCATCACCATCATTTGCAAATATTCGTGTGAAACTATATAACTGACTGACCGTATTGTTTACCTTCTTCCACAATCGAAAAATCAACTTGTTAAATGTTTTTGCTATTCTGGTACGATGTCTACACACTTTTCACTATGCAGTCACTTATTTCCACTTTTCACCAAAAGTTTACATGAATCTGACTCTTTCAATTTGTTCTGTTTAAATGTGCGGAAGGGACTTATGATTCTGGTGCTAAGGCAGACATTTATCGTGTGATCTAACGTCTTGAACCCAAGCCATACGATTTTTTGTCACAGGCCTATACGTTGCAGTTGAAAGAGGGAAAGATAGTAGCGACCAAGAATGCGGTCACCTAAATGGCAAAAAGAAAGCGGTTGTGCTCAGCCACAGACACAATTCAAAACACAACGTTTTCAACATTTGCATTTGACGTTAGTTTTGAGAGTTTTAAGGTGAATTTGGAAGGTTTCTATCCCAATGATACCAACATGTCCATGTCATACGTCTTAAATATAATATTCTTCTCTTTTGTTGCTTCGGACGATTACAACGCCGCCCTCACTCATGGGTTGCGGTTGTATGGGCACGGGTTGCTGTTGTCTTCGCCACCATGACCCAAAAACGAATTCTTTCAACTTCTAAGTATTGACGGTCGTGGTGTTCAATGGAGTGAGTCAATGGGTCTCGCAACCACCTTGAAGATGAGAAAAGTCCCCTATTATGTTTAATATCTTTCCAAGGATTGCGTCATGTTTTATTCACAGTTTTTGGTTTCCTTGCTTTCCATAACAAAGGAGTTGAAGCAACTGTATCGTTCAGTGAAGTTATTAACTAAACGAGACACTTCAAAACGAAAGGGTAAGACAACAGTTGCTGCTACAAAGACCCTTCGCTAAGAAAGGCAGCCAAAAAGATTTCAAGTACACCCAAGCCATAGAGACAAATGAACATAAATACCACAAAATCAATAAAAACGGCTTCCAAGGCATTTTCGGAACAACAGGTATTTTCCGTAGATTTTTTTGATATTTTTATGACAAATTTACAGAAATGATCAAAAAAGGTTGGTATTTGGTCAAAACCAATTTCGAGTAATTTCGAGACCCTGGGCTCGAAAATCCCAAAAATTTGTTGAACAAAACATAAGTTTACAATTTTATCCAAAATAATAAAAAAGAGAAATGAATGTAACGTTTAGTATACTTCTTGGTCGTTTTAGATCATATTTTACTACAAATTTATCAGTGTAGTAAATATTAAAATTTTCGGAAATAAATGAAAAAACATTGACACAGTACCCGAAAAAAGTCCCGAAATAACCCTAAAAGTTTACTTTATTTTTTGGGCGTTTTCGGTAACCAGAAAAGAAAATATTTTGGCACCTGTCGAGAATGAAAGATACAGACGAATGGTATAGTCTTCTGACGTTGTCCCTTCTAACCCTGGTGCAATTAGTTGTACTCTGGTACACATATCTGGACGACAATTCACATCAATGTATTAAATCATTGCAAGCTGGCTCTTGAATCATGTTTCATCACCTGGTACTTTCACTTTGTTAATCTTGTCACTCTGGTTCATTGTGATGCATCCTTGGTTTCATCTTTCGATGTTGGAACCGTTGAAATTGATGGGTATCTTGTCAAGTACCACTCTTCGTCTTGCCTTAAAATTGTGGGCTGAACTTTCTTCATCTTTTAGGAATAATGGTTTGCCAATCCTCAAGCTATCAGCAACCTGCAATATCACCATCCCTACCAAAATCCCTTCTCCATCATGTCTCATTATTACACATGGATCCATTGTTGTTTTAGTCATTCCGATGAATTCAGTATGGTCATCTACATAGGTCAGGTACCAATGCAACCCGCTTTACGGAATTCCAGAAAATGGTCTTACTACTCTTAGTACGGTCCACACTGGTAACCGCATTTCAACGGGTGCTTTGATATACACTTCCCTTTCGAGGTCCCTACGGCTCTGAATTTGGGCCTGGGTAATATCCCTGAAGAATGTGGTCATGTCGTTTGTTAATACCGCTAGGCCGAGTAATAATCGTTGAGAGGGTCGTTGCACAGTTGGTGCTCGTGTTTCCATTGATGATGTCCCTCTATCCGAATAATTCTGGGCCACCACACGTGACTTCTTACGGAGACCTTGTCCTGCCTCCTTAATCTCTACTATGAACCGTGATCCTAACACCCTGACCCCTTCTGTTACATCACTTTTAACCACCGCAACGAACGTTACATTCGTCAATAATCCCTTCAGTTCTTCTTTTCTTTTCCCGTTTCACCAGCTCTTGTTAATATCGCTGCTGGTTGTGGGCCGTGTGATTCGTCTTTGAGGATGGAGTGTGTGCATTGATTTACTGAGTATGATCTTAATATGCTTTTACCGTAGTTGGATTGGACTGTTAAGGTTTCACATTCGATGCTGATGAAGGTATATGGTCCATCCCATCTCTTGTTCTTTGGTCTATACACCAATACCATACATTTGATCCCGCTGGCAAATCACGGAGTTTATCTGAAGCTTTCAAATATTCTGTCCCTCCCTTCGCCTTTATTCCAAAAACCTCTGCTGCTTCCAAGATCTGTTTCATTTGTTAGCTGCCATAGTTGGATCCCTGTTCTACAATTAGATGGTCTGGAGGGCGGATGTACACGAGATTCCATAGTCCTCGAATGTTTCTCCATACTTCCGATGAGGACTGGTTTGAAATAAATTCCGCTGCACTAAACTTTTTTGCTGAATCTACCATGTGGAGTACGGGTTTGGACTTTATGAACATAGTATCAACCTGAAAAGTATGGTTGAATTTCAAAATATCCGTACCAACTGTCAATTTGAATCTCTTTGGTTCCCTTGCGTAGGTCGCAGATGGTATACATTAATCGGCTATCTTCTTAATCGTCATCCTCGTCTTAAAGTTTAACCTTCCCTCATTTGCATGCCTCAATAATTCCTTTGTTGCACTAATGGTGTGGTGACCAAATGATTTTTGGATCTTCCTCAGCTCGGATTCAGTATATAGGACATATTCCATGTTTGTAGGGAACCATTCGTGTATAAGGAAATAGTTCTTCAACTTCAGGAGATTTTTATTACCGTCTAAACTGATGTACCTTTCCTGTATGCTGATATCCAGTCCGTTCGTCAACATATCCTTCATGGAAACCAATGTTGGTAAAGGGTCTTCCGACACAGCAAAGTCTACATCGATGATGAGATTTAACCTTTTGAATGGTACCTGAATCGCAGTTGATCCTACGTGTACTTGTACACCACCTATTCCAGTTATTCCTTTTCCAGTTGCTGGTTTCATCGCATTTTTCAACCCAAGTCTCTACAATAAACTACATACTGGTAAAACGAAATAATGCTCCTCACATTAAAACATGTGTCTATCTGCATACATTCGAAGCTATAATTGCATGTACCAATGAATGTCGAATGCATCGCTTCGAGTGCTGTTTTCTTGTCATCCCAAGTTGAAATTCTATGAACAAAGTCTGAGTTGCTGAATCTCATTTCAATTTCTTTCTTGTCATCTTCTGCTATCATCCAAAGACTTTTATCGCTATCTTCCTCTTCTATATCATCCTCTGTCCACTCCCCCCGCACTACAGTATCTTTATCTGACTCCTCGTCTTTACATAGGTATTCAACATCCTCAATTGCAATTAAGGCTTTCGGATGTTGGTATTTGAGTTTCTCAATGGCTTTTGGAATATCTTCCTTCGTATGCTTTTCCCTCGCTAGGTGATTTTTACGGCATACGAAGCATCCTTTTACTCCCCTCAACCAATATGAGCTTAATCTACTGTATCGGTTATTGTTATTTCCGTATCCTCCTTTATTCGTTTGAGGTCTTTCCGTCCTCTTCTGGTTGTAATTTTCCTTCCCGTATCTCTTCACTGGTCTCCTAGCGTCACCACCGTAATTTTGTCCTATACTATACATGGCCTCACCTTCATTCTGGAAGTAACTGTCATCATATTATTCATTATGTACAAAGAAACTCATTTGTGAACTTGATGACGATGATTCCTTCCTCCCTAATAGTCTGTTAGCTAATCTATTCACCAGTTGGTGTGCATTTCTCGGGGATCTATCTTTGAGAGAGTCATTTATTAACTTAATGTCTACTTCTGTCATCTAACTATCCCTAAGATACCTGTCTGTATGGTAGTCTGAGTGTAGCTGGTATTGTAGGCTCATGATTTTTTGTCTACAAAGGTGCGGAATACAGTTGCCTCTGACTCATCAGGTTTTCCTTCATTGTTTCGGTAAGTGATATTGAATGCCAGTCCGTTAACAATCTTGACTCTTTATCTTTTGAGTGGAACCATGTGCGGAGAACGTCTATTCCATCTTCAAATGTCTGACACGATTTACCTTTCCTTGCGAACAAAAAACGTTCGTTTCCTTTCAACATGATAAACATGACCTTGCGTTTCTCCTCTGTCGTTTCGTCGAAATTTTCAGCAGTCTCTGAATACAATTCGACTATTTTCTCTATGTCTTCGTCGTAAACTCCGGAAAAGTTTGGTTGGCCTTAGTAGTCTTTTATGATGGTAGTGAAATGCCTTCCCCTTTGGTTGTCGGTGTTACAGGAGCTCGATGCAGGATTTTTTTACATTGGGTTGGACTGTTCTTGTCCTGCTTTCATAGATCTTTTTTCTGGTTGGAATCTGTTCTTTTCTTGTTAATCATCCTTTTCATCTGATGATGAATCATTACCCTCGTTATCTGCATCATCTGGTATCCACATCTTCACCACCCTGTGGTTTTGTTCGAATTCCCTCTTTCTGTCTTCATTCCTCTCTTCTTTATTCGATGCTGCTTGTGATTCTTCAGCTGCACCTTATGCTCCAATTCTTTCCAAATCCCCAAGGTTCTTCATCCGTTTCTCTGCTTCAATCGGTATATTGCCTGTGATAGTTGGATTTTCTTTTAGTGTCCTATCCTCCTTTTGGCACTTCGTACCTATGTGTTTGTCGATGTATACTCCAAATCGAACCTGGTTTTATTATCGAAACGATTATTTTTTATTAGTCAGCCTAGCTGTGTTATCTATTATGATAATCTACGTGATATATCCTGCGATCCTCCGGTAAATGCGAATAAAGTGTGTGAATAATGTATGAGAATAATGTGTGTGAATAAGAGCAGTAGTCGTTCAAAGGGTAAGTGGAGCGGTCAGATAAATTCACTCGAGAGCGTGGTAATTATAATAAAGTGGCTAACTATTTGTGCTTTATTCACTTGAAGAATATCTGATGATAGACGTTATGGTCGACCTATTTCGCTGATACGTTGTAGTAACTTTGCGTTGATCTAGGCCGGGAGGTGGGGTTATTACCTCCTGAGGACTCCAGAGGTTTTTGAGTTCCCAAAATGACTGCCAAGTCACCTTTTGCTCTGTGGGCGAGTGGTTGATTCGCGACAGGCGTAATGGTCCGATGGTCGTTCGTGAAGTGTTCATAACTAGTATCTGCGTATATGGGTTCTGATAAATTCGTTAGGTATATCGTAAATGCCTACCTTTTCTTTATTGACTTCCTCGCGCTGGTGAGGATGGTATGTATACTAGATAAATCCAATCCCATTTTGGATCAGGTCCCAATGCACACGTGTAGTAGAAATATACTTTTGGAGCTTGACAAAATTAATTAAAGTCAAATCTCTAATTTTAACATGTGTGTCATATCACTTGATTGGATAGTTGAATAAGCGTGTAATCCTTTTCAGAATAAATTCAGAATACAATATTTTGTACAAATCATTTTTCTGTGTAATGGTGTATTCTCCAGTATTGTTGCCATTGTCAATAAAGTTATTTTGTTACCCTTATTATCTCTCTTTGTGCCCTGTTTGGGGTTTTCCTTCCTTTGTGTGCTGCCGCATTGTCATCGTCCGTTTGAGACGTTATACTTTTCCTCCGAGCATTGTCCTCTATATCAAGCGTCATCCACATTTTCTTTCCGTCATCCTCCGTTGTTCTCCCTGAGATATCGGTAATCCCCCTTATTTCCACTTTACTGTCATCTCTCTCCGTAAATCCCCTTTTCTAACCTCCTGTTATCTCTCCACCACCATCTCGCGACGCGCTTCATCTACATCTCTCCACGATCCTTCGCATCATCCGGCAACGCACTTCATCGCCATCTCTCCACCATCATCCCGCGACGCACTTCACCGTCATCTCTCCACGATCCTTCGCACGAATGATTCGCTCGTTGTGTCTAACATCGACAACCAAGCCGTATTTCTCGTCTCGAAGATATGATTTCTTTTCCGTGCAATCTTATTCAGCGAAAGCGAATTCCTTAAAAAATTCAAGAACGACGATGACTAATATGATGAAGGTCCTGTTAGCAGGAGGAGAAGTAGTGGGAAACATAGCGCGATTATTGATTTAAATGACAACGAAGATGACGAAGATGAAATTCGATCAAGTAAAATACGAACTTTGTTATCAAATTATTTAAATACTGAATGGAGTGATTTATTTACAACATGTAATGGAAATGGGGTACGCATTTATGAAGCTAGATCACACCAAAAGCCAAAAGAACTACAAATATATGAAGATGAAGATGTAACTGAACAATTCCACTCCGTAGGTTAAACATATATTGCAGACCGACAACACGAATGGTAGGTATGTGCAACAGAACGTAAAGGGGTATTAATAGTAGTCACTGTACACAAAGGATAATTGAAAAATCTTTAGTTGGACATGGTGAAGCTATCTACAATTTAAAACTGCGCCCTACAAGCTCATCATTAGTATTGACTGTATCCAAGGATGATCCATTAATATTATGGAATTTACGTAGGGGAGTAGTGTCGTTGAATTTGCAGGATTGAAAGGATATATAGGTGAAGTTGTTGTATATGTAGATTTCAATCGCACAGGTAGGAAATTTGCAGGTTGTGGTATTGGTAATAGTATTCGTGTTTGGGATAGTTATGGGGATGATAAAATTTTATTTTCTATTCAAGAATCTCACCGTATTGCTGAATTGAGTGTAACAGACCGGAAGTTTATATTGATTAAACTGGTACTAGAAAAATTCAAAACCCGCCATGTGTCAATTTCCTATTTTTGCTACTAGGAAAGAACATAAACATTCTGTGTATTGTGTCATGTGATTTCGCGATGTATTAATTAGTAAGTCAGTCCATAATCTAATGTTTTTGGGAACCCGAAGCTGATAGGCAATCTATTGCTTCTCCGGTATGTAATTTCTCAATACTTGAGAAGTATGAACTTGACGTTTGTAATGTTTGGTTTATTCTTTTTTCTATAGATCGTACCCGATAATACGTCGCGTGTGGAAAGTGTGAGGTACGTTTCTACATTTCAGTATTTGCTTCATTTATGCTATGCCAGTGTTTCTAACCACCTCTGTTTTCGTTCATTTATATTATCATAGTTGGGAGTAGGGAATGGTGAGTATTTTTGATAATGGAAACGTGGAAAGTACGAAAACAATGTGCACCGTTCACCCGAACGACAATAGTCAGTACAACACACAGTTTTTCATTCAGTATGCTTTTTAAGAATATGGTTCCATTGTTCTCGTTGTTGATGACAATGTTTCTGTCGTGCAATATGAAGGCACCTTGTCGCGGAATGAAAGAGAAAGGAATATGAACGATAGATGAACGTGAAAATAAACCTCTCATATTAAAATATTTCAAAAACGTAGGAGGAAAAGCGAGTTATACGCGCAAAAATTATACCTATTATATAAATTTCCGTCCAAGTACAGAAGATGCACCAAAGTGTTTCCAATGGATGACGGTGTGACTATCTTGCCATATTATTCCAAGAACTCAACGTCCTCTGACATGAAAGAAGATGCTTCATCTAAACTACATAACTCGTGTTATTATATGTCGAAACGGAGTTGAGAATCAAAATTCGATAGTACACGATGGGGTGAAGTTTTGCCAATTCCGTGCCAGGATGACTACCGTCGGTGACAATTTTGGTCGAAAAAACGTCGCAATATACTACATAGTTCTATTTCTAGTAAAACTTGGAGTTCACATTGTTGGATGGAATTAGCAGATGACTGTGTATCCGATTTTTATTCATATCACGATGAGAAGTACGAGGGTAATTATATAAAATTATTGCACTACGTCTCACAGCGGAGTTCGCACAACAAAGTGGGTCATGATAACTGTAAGTAAGAATTAAATTACTGTATACTGTATATATAATTGCAATGTTCACGATGTATTAACTGTATTCAGCGCGCCTGTAGCGCTACAATCTGCACGACGACAAGCCACACCTCCGGTCTTCAACGTGTAATTGTCGTGCATATTCGGTGAGCCGCCTCTGATTCCCTGTTTCAGTCCGACAGTCGAAAGCTCCCTTATCATGGCGCGCACTAAGCATACCGCACTTCCTTTCAACACCTTCTTTCGGTCACATGCTTTGTGCATCTTCACATTCATGCATACCACATACATGGACAAAATTTTCCAATTTTAAACATCCAACAGCCTTCGTCAAAATGTCTGCAATTATTTCCTCCGTCGCACAATACTTCAAGATCACCACTCCTTCTACCGCTTGCCACGTAAACTGATATCTTACATCTATATGTTTCGTCCGTCGGTCCACCGACCCATTGTTCGACAATTAAATCGCTCCCTGGTTGTCTGTGTGTACTACTGTTGCTGCCTTCACACCTTTTACAATTTAAAGGCAACGAACTAATTTACGAATCCATACCGTCTCCTTCAATCCAGCGCATAAACTGACATACTCCGCCTCAATCGACGAAAGAGCAACCACTTCTTTCTGTCGACCACTCCAACTCTCTGCTCCACGTCCCATCATCACCGTACAAGCGCTCACGAACTTTCTTGTTTCAGCGTCACCTGCCCAATCCGCTTCTACATATACTTCTGGAATTAATGATTGTTCTCCATTCCCATAACAGATCCCAATATTTTTACTACGAATTACATATCTTATTACGCGCTTCACTGCATTCCAGTGAATTTGACCAGGATTTTCAACATACCTTTCCAAGGTACATATCGCATATGCCAAATCAGGTCTTGTGCCAACCATAAGATACATCAGGGATCATATTGCTTCACGATATGGTTCTGTACACCCCTGATTATCTGTTACTCTAAGATCCACGCTGCCATCCATCGGAGTTGATTGACTTTTGCCTGTTGACATTCCAAAGCGTTCAATATTTTTCTCCGCATATCGCGTTTGGGAAATCTTAAGACCATTATGTTTACGGTTCCGTTCTACCTCAATGCCAAGAATTACTCGACACTCACCAGGATCCTTCATCCTAAATTTACTGCTGAATTCTTCCTTTGTCTTCTTTAACGTTTCTTCATCATGACATGCAATCAATGAATCATCAACATAGAGAGCGATAATTAGTACAGTGGATGATTCATGCCGTATGAAAAAACATTCATCAGCTGGATTACGTTTCATATTCAACATTTTCGCAAGAAATTTGTCAATTTTAGCGTACCACCGACGCCGTGCTTGCTTCAGTCCATAAAATGATTGCAACAACCGACAAACAATCTCAACTGGGTTTCCTTTTTCAAATCGATCTGGTTGTTCCATGTATACTTCTTCTTCCAAGTTACCATTTAAAAACGCAGTAGCCACATCCATTTGATGAAGTAAGGGGTCATTGATAGCTGCTATTGTCATCAGAATGCGAATGGGTGTGAATTTTACCACGGGTGCAAAAGTCTCAGAATAGTCCAACCCCTCAATTTTCGAGAATCCTCATGCAGATAGGCGTGCTTAATGTCTAATTCCTAGATTTCCATAAGGTTTTGGATCTTCTTTCACTTTATACACCCACTTTCTTGATATTAAGTTCTTGTCATGCGGCCGTGGTACAAGTTTCCACGTCTTTTTTTCAATCAAAGATTCATACTCCAACTCCATTGCCTCGGTCCAATTCTACATCTCTAGGCTGTTAATGGCTTCTTTGTGAGAATTTGGATCACTTCGTCTAGATGCTAGAAGTACCAGAGCGGCATTCATCCAATAAGGGCGACAACTATCTCTTTTCGATTGTCTAGGAGCATCTTCTCCAGTCTCCATATCAATTACCTCATTGTCGACCGCATCGCTAGAATTTACGTTTCTTGGATTTCCTTCTTCTAGAACAGGTTCTTCTGGGATTGATTCGGACAATTCAACT
>JAULBU010048173.1:0-13314 GCA_032358235.1 Odonthalia washingtoniensis | reverse complement strand
TGTCATTTATCTTCAAAAGTAACATCTGGGTGATCTAGAGATGGAAAGAGGCCCGGACAAAAGCCCGAGAAATCTTTACCACAATCTAGGACAGTCGTGAACCATCAATGTTTGGAGCACGGTTATCAATGGCCCACGGGAGGTCAACCTCCACTACAGAGTACCATGGATTTACAAATAAGAAGAAGTAGTTTTTCTACGACCTGAAAAAGGAACCGGAAAAGTTCCTATTTGTATTGAAAAACTATTATTGCATGAATTTGGGAATGGTTTTACTACCACGTTGGTAACATTTGAATGATTGTCACACGGTATTTAGTTATGTAACCGCTGTAGCTCAGTTGTTTTGAAATGAAATTTGGACATATTATTATTAGGTTCCCTATTATATTCTGAGCATTTTTGTAGGCCAGGGTCGAAGACTGGCGAAAACGTATTAATTCATCTACGAAAAAATATCCTCCCCCCGTATAGGAAAAAGCGTCTGTTAGATAACGGCGATGCACTAATTTTTTGGATCCTTTTCGCAAAGAAAAGAAAAGTATAATTGCAAGTAACAATAATTCTAAACCATCCTGAACTGAAACAATACTATACAAACATCATCAACATCAACATCAACATCAACATCAAAAACTACAAATAAATCAACACCAACACCAACGACATCGCTAAGATGGCTATGGTCACCAAAATTTATAGGTCTGTCCAGCAGCAGTTTAATTGGAGGAGCTATCCGCAATACTAGTTATGAACATGATACTAATGATACTAATAATAATTTGAATACAATTCAATGACTTCCTCTTCTTAACAACAAGTAAAACAACACGTGAACGTCAACCTCATGTGGCATGTATCCAAAGAAATGAATAATATAAAAATGGTTTGATGTATGAAGAGGGTAATCCTCCAGTTACACGTAATATAAAATTTTCAATACTTGGATATGAGATAGCAGCATCACAAGGAAATAAAAAAGCTAAATGTCGTCTTGCTATATGTTATGAAAATAAAAATAGTGTAGAAATGAGAAACTTTTCAGGTGCAGCTCAGTTGTACTGTTTGGCAGCTGATAATAATGAAACTCAATCATATATGGATGCAGGTATATGCTTTGAATTAGGTATAGGGATACCAATTGATATCCGACGTGCGGCACATTATAATAATATTATTATATGACTGCTAAATAAAATGGAAATAGTGAAGCATTTTTTAAATTAGGAAACCTCATTGAAAAAGGTGTTGCACTTTTACCTATTAAGCAGTGAAAAATTAGAAATAGAAGAAGGTATGAGGTAGTGAAAATTGCAGTCAAGTAATAGCTGAAAATAGTATTTGAATATTATGAAGTAGCAGAAAACACAGAACTTAAATGATAAAATTTAAGTTTCTAATTGTTCTGCAAAAGTGAAAGGAATCAGAAAAAATATGCAAAAATCTATTGAACTTTATAAAGTTAGTTCGGCTCATGGAGTTCCTTCGGATATGTTATCATTATGCTTATTATATGAATATTGTAACGATGTACGCAAAAATACTGTACAAGATTTATGACTTTATAAAACTGCAGTTTCTTCAGGTCATACACCGGAGAAGCTGCCTTAGGTCAATGATATTAATGGGGTTATGGTGTAGAACATGATTATGGTAAATCTAAATATATATTTTTAATGGCTGCTGAAAGAGGTCATGATTTAGCATGGTATGACTTAGGTATGATGTATAAAGATGGAAATAGTGTACAAAAGTATATGTAAATTGCTACAAAACATTTTAAAATGGCAAGTGAAAAAAGTAGTGAAGTCAAAATGGTTCAATTAGGTGATTGTTTATATCATGGTATTGAAGTTGATGAAAAAGACTTCCACTTAGCTTTTCAATTGTTTCAGAAGGCTGCTGACTTCAAGTCAGCAGCCTTTTTAAACTCTACCTAAGTTATGTACTGCTGAAGGATATAGATGTATAGGTAATTATTATGCGCGTGGATCAGGTACTGAAGTTGACTTTAAAAAAACTATTGAAAATGAAAAACAGTTATGACCTTTGTTCGGTTATGGAATTAACAAGCTTAGAAAGTTGTTATCAACATGTGAATGGTCTACCTTTTAACTTAGGTAAATCTGTGTACATGTATAAACGTGCTGAATATTCTGGTGATCTTACTGCTGAGAATAATTTTGGAATTTTATATGAAAAAGATAAACATGTAAAATGAGATTATGTCAAAGCTGTATCACATAATCGAAAAGCTATAGAAAAAGGTAGTACTAAAGCAATGTGTAATTTAGCATATTTTTACGCGTATTGAACAGGTGTTCAACAATGTATGAAAACGGCAACTAAATGTTATGAAGATGGTTCTAAACATAATTTATCAGATGAACTATGTGAATTAGATATTAGTTATTACGAGCGTAAAGTTGTTTTTGAAAGAAAGGGTGACATTATTACCTCCGGTGTGTCCATCAATGCCATATTTATGGAATCGTTGTCTGTATTCCAATTTCCATTTGTATTTGACATCATTTCATCTAGTTAATGAACTGATGAAGATGATACGGGTGGCGGAAGTAACCAAGCATCAAATTGAAAAACTCCTTCAACTTCTAGCTTACAGCTTAAAATAAAATCTCTAGCCTTCACAACTGCACAGATATCATGCTCCCTCCAAATTTTACCGCTGCCTCTCCTTCATTTTCCTCTATCCCTTTGTCTTCCTCTTCCTAGTTTACTCTCTCCTATTTTATCCAAACTATGACCATCCTGAAGCACTTAAATATTCCTTTACCTTCAACAAATTATTGCCTCACTTAGATTGTTAACTTGTGTTATACTTTCAAATGATAATATTAATATTATGGATAAATATTCGAAACTATTTTTAAATCAAGGTGGTTTGGTAACGGCTATAGGATGGTTAAACTATAGATAAGATAATAGAATAAATAGGGCTTCAGAAAATGCTTCGAATTTGATCGTACTCAAAGAATTACTGCTAAACAACTAGAAGATTTTTTAATTCCTTTATTAAATAAACATGATCATTCGAGAATGTCTTCATGAGGCCATGAATCATTTAAACATAAGATGTTTTCAGGTTTTAAATCTCTATGCCATTGATATTTAAAACTGCAGTGCAATATATAATTACAATGAAAATATGCAACAGCATGCAATATTGATCTCATAGTAACAGAGCTTTGTCATTCGGTGAAACAACCATGTTGCGCCACAAAATCAAATATATTACCACCTGACACATACTCCATAACTATATAAATTGTGCGCTTCAAATCGAATATTTGATATGTTTGTATGACGTTCGGATGTGATATACTTTTCATAACTTCAATTTCACTATCTAAATGTTCTTTCGATTTTGTTTCAGTTAATATGACATAACGTGAAAATGAAAGTGTGAATATTGATACTGGTGTTATTAATAAGTTACTTATACAAACTGCATGAACATAATCATGTTCATATGAATATTGAATATTTATAGAACGGAAAAACGAATAATGTAGAATTCCAAAAAAACATAATATCAATAAAAAAATGTAATGCACCTGTTGAGCAGAGACCACCTATTTCCCAGATACGATCTACGATTTCGGAATCTGACAACTGTACTCTAAATTTAATATTCGGTTGGATTTTCCCAGCACTGTACAAGACGAATTTACCAGTACTGGTACGTTACTGTAGTGCTTTTCAACGTGTATCGAAATCCCCCTACTGTAGTGAATATTCCACTGAAGTAGGTGAATTTGAAAATATTTTGACACGAAGTGTGGTTTGAAACGATACGAGGTATGTTCAGTTAATTTCTTCTTTTTCCAACTGCTATCAACACCGAATGCTATTTAAAATTTACTAATCACTTCCCACTTTTATATTTCCTACAATCATATTGCCTAGGTTCATAACATCGAGTCATGATGTTACAATCTCAAGTTTTATTCGGTAACAACCGAATATTGCATTTACGGTACCCGTACCTGGTGTGCGTAATAGGTCTTTGGTAAGTAGCATTTTCAATTTTGTTCTTGTTGCTTACTTTACTATTTGTAGTAGTAAAGAAGGAACAGTTTCATTTCTACTTTTAATTGATTTGAGAAACAGATTCATGATGTTCATAATGTCATATCACTGATATCACATTTGCCGTATGTAACATTTTCATTTTCGGTCTTTTTACTTACCTTAATGCTTTTACTTTGACGTGGAGAAGATTATTCTTTTCCCTTTTGATTGATTGAAATAGCAGTTCCTTTCATTTTTTACCTTACTAAACTATTTTCTACACATTATATTTTATCTTTGTGCGTTTATATATATTTTGAATATAACGATATGGTATATCATTATATATCTATTTATATATCATTATATGTATGCATATGAATGCATACTTAAATAAATATTTCTCCTTTTTATAACGTATACACTGTACTAGCAAATTTCCGTATTGCACCTGTTTCCAGTTTCAAACCTAGATTACATCCACAATATCTTCGATTTGCGCAGATTCCTATGCAGTTAAAATACTCGTCTCTACATAATTTGCAGATTTTGGGCAAGTTTGAATAGAACGTTCTGAACTTCTTTCAGATCACGTTTCAGTTCAAATTCATAAAAATACAGGATATGAATGTACAAGTCACTGAAATCATTCACGTAACGACGGTATACGGAGATTAGTGATTCACAAATCATCCACTGTTCTAAATAAAATGTAGGATCATTGTTTAGTACACGTACAGGTTACTACATATTTTAAATAATCTGTGTAATGGTGTACTGCACAATTCTTCATGTTACGTATGATTTATATGATGGTGTACTGCACGTTAATTAATTTTTTGAAGTTAGTTTTTAAGTTAAGCTACACTTTACTGAAAGGAAAAGAATCGTGTTGGGTAGAAACGGAACAGTAGACTGCACGTACTGCAATATACATACCACGTAAATTACGGCATCATACACAATCAACGGATTATGGCCCATGCTACATTCACAATACTGGGAATTCAGTAGTTTATTTTCTAGTTTAACTGCCTTCCCTTCAGTACACCGCAGTTTCAGGCGCTAGTTCCCCTATTCAATACATACGAATTCCAATGGAATAGTGAATGTTTGCATGTATTTAGAAACTATGGTGGATGAAAGGAAACATTCTTTTCCGAAGACACTGACGATAATTACTGCCAAGGATACTACGATGCGGACTGAACGGTGACGTGGTGTAGGGGAGTTAGAAATGAGGGTTTCCTTTTCCTTGTCACGATGTCCTTGGACTACGTATCATGCCTTCATTTTCTCATCGACTGAGCCGACGTTTTAAATTTCCATCATGAATAGGCCTCCTAAAACTTTTCCACCAGTTGGAATCGAGCTATGATATACCATCTGGAAACAATCCATTACCATCAGATCCGCAATTTCTTGCTTCAGTTCCTCGGAGCCGGACGGAGATGTGCATATTACATCTGATGTTTTTACCAACTTCATTAGGTGGTAGTTAACTATCTCCAGGATCTGATGGTTTGAAATGAATCGACCCAGTTTCTTGGCTTCATATCGAAGTCCAGCTTGTTTCAGGGATGTACTGCTAAAAGGCTTTACGCTACTACAATCTTTAACCCAAACTAACTTTTTCCCTATAAGTTCGACCGCGAATGGAAAATCCCACTGATGACTATCCTGCCTATACAAGAGAACAGGATCTCCAATTTCAAACTTGAAATTCATTTGGGGAGGTATCTTCCATCGTAATGCCGGTTTTCCGCATGAATCGATGCCTTTTACATCTGGGAATTTAATAGTACCTCCATTATTTATGCATGAGCTGAGAGTTCTCGATTTAGAGCGGGGTCTGCGGGTTGTACGAAAAACACCAGCATTGTGGTGAAATACAAGAGGGGTTAGCCGTTCCATTGATAGCTTTGACGAAGAGACGGAGAATGAACTTATCATCCACCAAAGAATGTTCGGTTTTAAGCTTTAAGAATATTTGTCGCAAATGATGATGGTATGTTTCGCCATTACCAATTGAATTATGTGCCTCAACTGCGCATGATTGAAGTTCCATCCTTCTATTTCCGCGGCAGATCGAAAGTAATCAGTCAGGAATGATCTTTCTTAGTCAAATCGAATCTTCTTCAGATAGCCGGCATGAAGGGTAGCCCAACAGAGTACAAAATGGTCCCACAGGATCTTGACTGTCTTGAAAGTGACTAATACGGCATTCTGGAACCCGTGTGAGTGTCGACCACATGGAGTACCGGTTTTCCGCTTAGCGACATCAGGTAAATTGCCAGCTCCTGATTGAATATGATTTCGTCAGGAGAGAGAGGACCGAAACCGAAATGGGGGTGAATGAAACTCGTTGCGTAGTTCACATGCAGCCAAGATTAGGTCAAGTACTTCTTTTATCGTCGGAAAGATTCCGGGGTCTGCATGTCGTAATCTTTGAAACAGCCCCTCAGTAGTCGGATGGGCAAGTTGTGCATGTAGTTTTTTCAGTTCGGTTCTTGTAAAGAGAACAGCTCTGGAAGAAGGGACTACATACTAGTGTTGATTAATAAACGTAAAGGGAATTTCTCATTTAGAGCGAGTACTTCCCCACAAGTTTGCACCATAGTCTAGGATAAGGTGATATGATTACAACACATCTAACCTGACAAGGAGCGGTATATAGATCTTGAAAACTAATAGAGGGATCGATAGAAATGACTGCTCGGGTAGCGGAATTCGGGCCTCAAATATCTCGCAACTGTGGTTAACCGATTCTCCAAAAGCAAAGGCTGCCTGTTATTTCTTCGATTGAAGCGTGATATCAAACTTCTTCCAATATGACGTCAGCTGAGGAATTCCAGCTGTAGGCACAGCTGATCCTGAATCGACTCAAAAACCCAGAAATTTAGCATCGATATATTCGTCGTTCTTTTAATGAGTACCGTGCTTTACGGAGAGTGCGGAGAGTATCTATTGCATTCTTATTACACGTATTTTTTCAATAAGATGGCAGGAATAGAGTGCTGTATTTTTCGATAAAGTGGATAAGGCAGGTTGGTGAATGAATCTATCAGATGTAGTTTTTGATACTGGGAAACAGTTTTTCAAGTTGCCATTGAATAATGTAGTCAATACTGCAGGCTGAGCGTCAGAGATAAATGACACTGCAAGGACATTCTGTCGATTTGTGGCTGCTTTGGAAGATAGATGACCGAGTTCTGTTGACTTTCTTGATGAGGATTGTTCGGCTATGTAAATTGACTTTATCATTTTCTGAGATAATCCAGATTCCAACAAGGCGTAGAAATTGACTCCGGAGACCCCATTTTTGAATCCATAAGTTTTGGACATTTCATCGGCCTTCGGTGTCACTTTTCCTTCGTATTTCGGTTGCCGACATTGATGGTGATAGTGACCTGATTTATCACAATTGACGCAAATTCTCTGTTACTTGTCGGATTGATGTGGACTATCCTGGTATCGACTCTAGCTGTTGTATCTATCACTATTTCAGTTTCTCTCATAATTGTCCCCACTTATTACGTACTTTTGCTGACTGGTGAAGTTAATACCGGTACGGGAGTTCTTTACTGAGTCCATCGAAGTGTCACTGTCGTAGTAACTGTTAACATCACTGTTGTGATCATTGCGAGTGTAATTTATGCTTAGAGCAATTTCTAGGGACGCTGGAAGCAATGTAGTTGATCAAATTTTCTTTCTGCAGCCGAATAACGGGATGGTCTTGTGAATCTTCTTTCTTAGCTTAATAGAATCATACGGGCCTCGAGATTGGACTGCGAAAATGAGGACCAGTTGGAGGAGCTAACTGCGGTGATGAGGTATTTTCACTTCACTATCTCGTCGTTTTCTCGAAGCTCCGCTGCGGGTATGAGATCTTGAATTTTCCTGATACTTAGTTGAAGTGCTTGCTTTTCCGTTATTACCTCCTTCTTAAATTCAGCAATTGTGAGCTTTGAAAGGATCTAGAATACTTCTTCCTTATTTTATGTTGCCAAAATGAGTTTTCGAAACCCTGGCGGAGCTCTGTCTATGTCCTGCCGTCATGCATCAAGGCTCGATAATGTGATAGAACATTACTGACTAGGTTATAATTTAGCATCTAGAACAGTTCGTTAGCTGACAGTGCAGGATGCATGCATAGGGAGGTGAAGTTTACCAGGTGCTCCATTCTTCCATAGAACCGCTGAAGTGGTTCTATTAGTTCGTTTTATAAATTGACAAAACCCACTTCCGAACGTGAAATACTGGGTCAAAATGTGGGTCTGGGCGGATCTAAAAAGTATAAGGTTGATTCAAGCAAAGACCGCCACAAACATCATGCTTATGAGAGTTTCTTTCTGTTTGTGGTAGATTTACATCGTTGAAGAAGCCGTGATCCGGAGGTGGGGAAGTTCGAGAATCACTAGGAGAATTATCATATGCTATTTCATCACCCTCATCTTCTCTTTGATGACGCTGCTCTTCTGGCTGAAAGTTGTGGCGGCGATTAAGATGAATGAGGTGACCTTGTTGTTGTGATTCTGTTAATTCTCTTGCTTGATATGCTGGATCTATATTTTCATGAACATTATCCTAATGCTGTCTAACGACGTAATTCCTGGAGTTTGAATGTGAGGATGATGCTGATTGTGATAAGAAGTCATCATTGTCAGATATGGCACTGTCCTACATTTTGTCTGGCATCTTGTGTCGATATTGATCGTCTTAACAGTTCCTTCTTCTTTTGTGACCTGCGACAGTTGGACGATGATTGACTTACGGTCTGATCTTGCCGGTCGACGACCTGTTGTTTCAAAGCAGTGATATGGTACATAATTCGGGCCTGAGGATACTGAGAAAATGGAGGCTTTTGCATTGGATGAATCAGTTGCTGCCGCGGATGATGAGTTTGTTGCTGTTGATTATAGAGTAGATGAGGGTTGATTTGATGTTGAATGTGTTGATAGAAAACTGGATTAAAGTGGTGTGCCTGAGGATAGATGTGACTTTGATTTGGATTTTAAAAAATGGGAGGAGGCAGAGCGGCAAGGGAAGTATGGAAAGGAATAGATTGCAACTCTACTACAGTTTAAGGAAGTGGTAAGGGTGTATTATTAATAGGCGATGAGGATGAGAAAGAAGAGGAGGTCGGGAATTGAGTCTGAATTGGAGGCGTGTTAGAATTAAGAGGAGGAGCCGTTGTGGCATTTGTTTTGTATTTCATACCATCTTGTGCCACAGCGGCTCGGCTCTTATTCAGCATCTTCCGATTATCTTGATAATGTCTCCTGATAATATTCTTAGCTTTTTCATTCCATAGAACAAGGATACGCTTGATGGAAACTGGAGTGTTATGATGCGCTTCCTTGGGATGGAGGTCCACCCTTCGTTCTGTAAAATCGTTTCGTTGGTTTTGTATATAGATGTATCTTCCTGAGAGGGTTGAGCGGTAACAGTATGAATATCGATGTGCTGTTCAAGCTCACGTCAAAAGTCTACGCCACGTTTTCTGGTAGAAAGGAGATCTGCAAACACAGATTTTATTGAAGATAACGACGGAATTTTGGAATTGATGGAGTGTAGGGCGGTTACTGATGAATTATGCACTGTATCGTCTGGTGCGGTTGTTTCGGACTAAGCCTCAACTATCTCAGACTCTGCTGGGCGCTAGAATTTGATCCATTCCAGCTTTCCTTGCCGATTACTTTAGACGTATCGCTCTAACTGGACTCTTCAGATGACTGCGATTTGAAGGAGAATTGATGAGATGCTGACATCGTCTTATTTGTCTAACACTGTGAAGTTGTTGAGGTCCGTTTTGTTGTTTTATTGGATTTTTTTGGGTATTATTCTGGAAGAAGAAAAAGGGGAATATGGTTAGTAACTAGGATAGACTGCAGCTCATTTCTATATTGCACCGATACGATTGTAACGTTGTTGTAGACTGTAATGCTGCGAAAATTGGAACTGAAGGCGTGGACTAAAAAGTAGGGCTTGTTTCGTTTTTTTCATAACGTACAAGCTAGATTCGCCACTAATCGTGATTGTCGGGAAAATACAACTCGGGATTATAAAATAGTAAATAATCCTAAAACATAATAATGGCGTACTATTTTATTCACAGTTTGCAACAAGGGACAAAACATGGTTGTACATGTACTAGCTTTGCACTGCAGAGTTGGTACGCGACTGATCAGTATCTTGAATTAGGATTTGGTTGTTCATAATAGTTGCTGCCTTTTTGGATGTGCAGCTTTTTATGACTGATGAGAGAGTTTAACAAGATGATAATTCAAAACGGGACAGTATGACTAATTCCAACTTGTGATGGAATTCCAGAAAGTATACAAGACAGAGTTATGCGGTCAGAATTCCATCTCAGAGTTCCATCTCGTATCTACAGATAATGTAGACAACAAGTACACTCGGATTCTGCATTGTAGAGTAAGGTGGTTGACTGACAGTAGATATATTCAGGGTATAACTTTTGTAGCGATATCATGAGATTACATCACTTCGTACAGTATTTACTACAGTATGACGGTTTGAAAAGTACCAACAGGAGTGAAGGAAAAATAATGGAAAATATCAATTTTTAGGATTAATACACGGATACTGCAAAGGGTAAATTCGTACAATTTTTCCCATACAAAAAAACGCACCACCCGTCTTCTTGCACTCTCGTGGAGATAAGACATGACTACAACTTACGCACATAATCTCAAATATCTATACGCACCGCACAATTGCGGATGAAGCGACTTATGCTGCTACAACGGAAGGCACTGCACGACCAACTGGGAACGGTACCAGCGGTGGTCAAGACGACGGTCTGGATTTTCTCATCATAGCCGCAACGATGGACAGCACAGATAATTTGAATCATACTTCTCCGAAAATTTGAAGACGTATGAGATTCTCAAATACGATGGACATTTTATTGTTTCAAGCTGTTACACCCCATGATGCACATATCGCGCCGGACGAAATAATGCAAAAACGATTTGAGGAAGTGTCCAAAGCATTTTTGAAATCTTTACCCTCTTTTACAGTGAAACATCACATCAATTAGTCATGTGAAACACAGAGAGATCGTTATAGAAAATTAATTGTTGACCGAAGGTTCACAAAGAAAAACATTTTAGGTATGTCTGAAATTAGCGAAAATGTTGATGAAATTGAGCAAATATTGGAAGATGTAATTCACGCAATGAATGATGCAAATGAAACGATGAGGGAGGAGAGGGGTGCAAAACAGAAAATGACAGAAGGTTGATTGAAGCTGGGGAGGAAATTCTATTTTTTGCTAGTAGCCGTAGTGGTAGCAACATTACTTCCCTTTCTAAAGAATCGAGCCCGTCACCGATACGAATTTGTAGACATAAAAATTTGCTGCGATTCAGACGACAATGATAAGGAAATCGTAAGTAATGCGATGGACGACCGGTCTGAAAGGCAAGGAATAAATATAAATTGGATGAAAAACGTTTTCTATTTGAAAAACATAATGACAAAAATTTACAGTAAATACAAAGAAGAGAGGAAGAAAACGAAAGAAGTAATGAAAAGGAAGAGAAGGAACGTCACCGAAGGAACGATGATATTACTGCCAGAAATTTTGACTTGGAAGAGAGGAAGCTTTTACTGGATGAAAAAAGACAATTAATAGAGAGGGAGGAGATGCGGGCATCTATATTAAAAGGGAGGAAATGGCTCGTACTTTTGCTTCCATTTCAGCAAAAAGTGAAAAATGCATAATCAGTAATCTCGAGGCACTAATTGAATGTTGAAGGTGAACATTTAAAATATTGGTGCGTTTTACCGCCATGCTGTAGACAAAGGTCAATATTCCAAATAATCACTGCTACTTTATACATGAGTGAAATCGGGGCTTTGGGAACCTTCAGAATTCTTTTGTAATCTTGGCTGCTCCAAATCTGCTTCAAGTACTTGTAGAATAATTAAACAGTTGCGCGAGCAGAGTTTATAGCTTCATAATGTGCTAATTGTTGGGAGTTTACAAAAGCACGCCGGTAGCATACTTGTAGCCATGGTCATAAAATATACGCCGGATTGGCGTATATGTAGTATTGTTGCATGTTTATGTGAAATGATGGAGCTAACACTTCTTCTACATTACTGTCCCTATAAATCGTAACCAAAACTTCTTCTATATTATTGTCACTATAAAGCGTAATGCCGTGGCGCCTGCTCACCTTCGGACCGTACATGTGAAAAAACAAACTGTCCGGCGTGGTTATAGTTGGATGAAACATGTAGTTCAATCTTTTGTGGCTTGAATAAACTTCCGGTTACAATACAGACGGGCCACCCGGACGAGGCGTTTGGATTTTTGTTCCATCCATGAACCCCACATATCGGTCAAGTGAGGCTTCATTGGTGTGGATAGCGTCACCACACATTGAACCTCTTTCATTCATAAGATCACTTCTAATCGTTTCAATTAAATCTGCGTATTCATTAATAAAATCTGTAAAGGCCTTCTAAAAAAATCTCCAACAGTATGTAACATCTCATCCAAAACAACGTTTTCATATCAGACTACCGCAAGGTGCCGCTAGCCTTCGTAGAACAATGCACGCAGATCTGATTTCATTTCTGTAGTACCGTTTACGGGTCGATCCACCTATACTGAATCCGAAGAGAGCAGTCACTGTGCCGATGTCCCGTGTAAGAAATCTTAAGTCCTTCATACTCGGCTCGTCCGATAAAATGTTGATATTGAAAGTAGTAGTAGTAATGTGACTTTTTCTGATTTTGTTATACCTCAAAACACCTTTTGCATGTTTCAGTTTTTTGTGAAAGTTATAGGCGACATGTGTGTCAAGTTCTAAATCTATTGCAATCCATAGATATAGCCTTCGTTTTCTGATACGCTTCATCATATTTACATATGTATTATCAGTTTGTCTCATACTACCGTTCATATAATGAGTAAGTTTCCATTACGTCAGATTTGTACCGTTTTTTCGGTTACCTTTTGGTGCTTTGATTTCAGGCTTTTAGTCACTTATTTTTCAAAATAATATCAAATCTTTATGCCATAATCCAAATCAGTATTTCATTCTGACTAAAAATCACAAATGTTTGCATCGCGGTCTGATAAAAACTATTGATTTTTTACTGAGATGTCGTTATTCCATAATCCTCTAATGTTATGTTCAAATAAGAAATAATGTCCTACATAATATCCTTACTGTTGATAATACAGACATCAATCCTATATGTAGGATCTATAGCAAGAAATATGAAAATTAGGTACAATAC
>JAULBU010048162.1:0-13319 GCA_032358235.1 Odonthalia washingtoniensis | reverse complement strand
ACCGAGGAACTGTTATCCGAACAGAACCTTATGTCAACCAAGACAGCTGCTGGTCACTGCAGTCGCAGAACAATTTCAAAAACTATTAACCAGACTCGAAAGAAAAGGAATGTCGTGACAGCTAGGCTTGTGCGAGTTGCGATTCCACTGATCAAGACAGAAAACAGTCTGATCGGTCTGGGCGAGGCTGCAATGGGCGAATCAGAGATACAGACACTCAATGAAAACCAGACGTGGGTGCAAGCTAGATACGCTCGAGTGCTCGACCTGCTGTCTTCTGGACCGAAATAGATAGGAAAAAAATACCAAATTATTATACCAACACTACAACACCCCGTCAGATCACCACTTCCGAAAGTTACCAGATTAATTAAAATCGACTCCCTTATCTGCCCAAAATTTGGACCGGAGGGAACAGCAAGTCGAAGGGATCACTTTGGTTCAAGCTGCCAAGCGAACGTCACCGGAGAGCCGGGTCAACCACTTCAGGATATTTCAGAGACAGCAAAAGTACCAAACGATAATATAGGTATTCAACAAAAAAACAGAATTCAATACCAGAATGCAAGAAGTCCACGGAAATTCGACAGATAGATGAGATGGTCCAACTAGACGACAGAAAGCAAACAGAGTAGATGACGACGAACTTCAAACAGACGAGATGGTCCAACAGGACGATAATTAGAACAGAGCAGATAACAGGTTGACGTGAACTAGGCCCATAAACTGTTGAAAAGGTGAGAGGGGAGATGATAAAGTTGAAACAAACAAAACAAAAGTTTATTAGTAAGGTTGGGATCGAAGATTGGATGACTTCAAAAGTTATATCCATCTAGGCCAGCTGCCTCATATTTACACTACTGAAAATCACAATAGAATAAAATTTTCGATTCTTCCAGACGACGGCGGTGACGGTGGCGACGGTGAGTGCCAAATATGCCAAATATGACATGTTCCAGAATTGCCTCAAACTTTCAGGAAATACGTAGCACAACGTGTACAACATGCACACATGTCAATTTGACACGTGTTCAATATCAACATTTGAACTCTCCGTATCTCCATAACTAGCAGTCCGTTGTATCCCAAATTTTGACCATTCTTCTCACCTTGATCTGCCAAACACAATGGAGCTCTTGAACGACAAGAATGAACATATTTTTTTTCACCATGCTACAGACCTGAGTCTGTAGCATGTCAGGTGTGAAAAAGTATAAGGATGTTGAAGGAATAAAGATATAAACTAAAATGTCGCTTGCTTGCGTTTTCAGTTTTTGTTTTGATAGAAGGAAAAGTTGGATACTTATACAAAAATCTTGACTACATCTCACAGTGGAGTTTATCATGATTCAAACTACGGACAATACAGATTACAATAACTGCCAACATGGCAAATTGTAAGCCTGCCAACTTGACAAAATTATTAATTTGCCAACGTGGTAACTCATAAAAGTGCAAACTTGGCAAAATAAGAAGACAGTAAAATTGCCAGCATGCCAAAATAGTCAGCATGCCAACTTGGCAGAAATGCAAAATTGCCAACATGGCAAATTCCATAATTGCATGTTGACATCACACAGTTGACACCGGTGTCAAGCTATACACGTGTAAAAATAAAATCAACTATAATTACATTTCCATCATCTGCAGGATACTTGTTACACGAATACCACGTGTAATCCATGTGAAATATATCAAACAAATATTTGGTCTGACCAGGTTCGAACTCACGACCTCTAATGTACCGTCAAGAGGACGGAACAACTGAGCCACAGATGCTTCTTTACCTTAGTGTTGGAATTGCTATTCTACCATTCCAAACATCAGTATTTAATTTTGGTGTTCGTATGTCGACACTATTTCAACAAAGGTGAGTGATCTATATATATTTAACATGATACAAAGTACTATCGACAATGATATCAACAAAAGCTTAGAAATTCAAACGACCAATCTTAACACATATCACTTGTTCCGTGGAGCAATCGACCATTCCTCAACACTCCTCCTCGATTCCTTCAACAAGTCCAAATCTATTCATACATCCATTCAGTAACACAGGACCAAACGATTTCGTGAACATGTCTGCATCATTATCTTCTGTCGGCACATAAACGACTTGGACATTCAAGTTTACAACAAGCTCCCTGATGAAGTGCACACGGACATCGATGTGCTTTGCACGGCACTATGGGAATCTTTCCGACGTCGCCCAACTTATTGCAGCCTAGTTATCAGAACGAAGTGGTACACCCTCATCTCTGACATTTAGACGAGCTTCCCGCAACACTCGGGTGATCCCTAATATCTCCTTAGCAGCTAAACACATTGCGTAGTACTCTGCTTCACAGATAGATAATGCCACTGCTGGTTGTTTCTTGCTTCGCCATATTACCGGTGCATCTCCCAGCTTCACAACGTACCCTGACATTGACTTCGATCAGTTGTATCACCAGCATAATCAGAGTCCACAAATGCATGCAATTCCAAAGATCCAGCGTTGTAGGTGATCCCGTAATCGTAATTTCCTTGTAGATAGCGCATAATTCTTTTGGCGGTTCGATGACAATACGCAGTTGGTGCCTTTTGTATTCTGGAAAGGATGAGAATCGAAACCAAAATGTTCGGGCGGCTTCTCAGTGCCAAGTACAAAAGAGAACCAATCATCTGCTGAAACATTTCAACCATAACAACCGACTTGTCTTCTTCAGCGTCAAGACCTGTGAAGAAGGCTTCCACCATTGGAGTGTGGGCATGTTTCGAGTTCTCCAATCCAAATCGGCGCAAAATACTATCAGTATAAAGTGACTGGCATAATTTGAGTGATGAAATATTGCTGTTGTCGTCCTGTCTCCATTTCAGCTCGCAACCAAGAAACAAGTCCACGTTATCGGAGACCCGAAGTTCGTATAGCGAGTGAAGCTCCACAATAATATCTCGTTCTGATGAGGTGTGAGTGAATACCAATAAACCGTCGACGTACACCAGCATGTAAGCGTACGAATTTTCTTTGCCTTCGCGTCGGAAGACGCATGGAGTACTTGGAAGTTCTTCGAAACAGAGGTCTGCAAGGTCACCACACAGCTTGGTGTGCCATGCAAGATGGGCTTGCTTGAGCCCGTACATTGCTTTCACCAGGCGATAACACCGTGATTTCATTCCAGGTATATCCCTAGGCGACGTTATCCATATATTCTCAGAAAGCTCACCATTGAGATATGCAGTTTTTACATCCAATTGTGCAACAGACAATCCAAGGCATAATACGAAGTATAGGAGGGTTCGTACGATCGAGAATGATATAACTGGAGCATACGTCTCCTTATAGTTTTCACCGTAATTTTGAAAGTTTCCACCTGCAACAATCCGAGCTCTGAATCTTTCAACAGCTCCGTCTACTTTCTGTTTGATTTTTAGGATAGGATACGTTGGGAGTGGCTGAGATGCAGGCGAGTCATCGTGGTACCAAGTGCTGTTCCAATCTAATGACCGAAACTCGCCTTCTAGGGCTGACTCCCATAGGTCGCGTTCTGGGCGAGTGGCATTCAACGCTTCTTGAAGGGTAGGCTCATCACTGGTTGTCACCTCCAAATTATTCCGGGATTGTGCAGATGCAGCCATGAACCACTTGAAAGGCTTGCGACTGTTACGCGTCGGATAACGTGATAAGTGTGCGGGATCGTTTGAAATAGTTGCATGAGGGACTTCCTCATCTTCAGCATCTTCGGTCTCATTGACTTGTTCATCATCATCGCCATCTTCATTAATGTTATCACCGTTGTCACAGTGCGAAGCAGGTCCAGACTCCTCCGGAAGGGTTACTACGAGTTCATTCTCATAAGCATTATCACGTTCCTCAAGGATGGAAATTCCCGTTGAGGATTCTGAGTGTTCTGAATCACCCTCTGATGAGCTTTCGATTGTGTCATCGGTATCTGACTCGTCATTCATGTATCGAACCACACTCATTGCCCCAGGAAATTTAGTTTCATTAAATGTGACGTGGCGAGACTCCGTAATTGTGGGAATACCTTCACCATTGGTAACTAGTACTCTGTATATACCATGTGGAAGAGTTTCCAACTAGGGTCCTTCCAAGGCCCGAGGCTCGAACTTTCCTTCCTGAGGTAGACGCAACAAATATGCAGTGCAACCAAAAACACGAACATGCTTCAATGATGGATTCTTGTCCCTAAATATGGAGAAGGGAGTGGCACCAATACTAGAATGGGGTACTCTGTTGCGAATGTAAATGACATGTTTGATTGCAAATGTCCACAAGCTTGATGGTAAGTTTGCTTGAATGAGCATTGACAAAGCGCCTTTTACCATGGTTCTATTCACCCGTGCTGCGATTCCGTGGAGTTCTGGAGTATATGGCGGAGAGAATGACTTGTCTTCATCACCCCTCCAAAGGAATTATGCAAAGCAATGTATTCTTTGGCTCCATCAGAGTGGATTTTGACAATCTCTCTAGATAATCCACAGTATTTTACCTTAGTGTTTACTCTTCCGCGCTCACGGAATTTTTCTGACACTCCATTGAAGACTTCGTATATCTCGCAACGTCTGTGAATTAACCCCACGAAAGTATAACGGGAGTGGTCGTCAAGGAACGTGCAAGCATACCTGTATCGCTCTGGAAATAAAGGTTCAAGGTGACCAATAATGTCAGAGTGAAACAGCTCACCGACTTCTGCGGTGTGCTTGAAGTGTCCAGGAAACGGGAGCTTGTGGGCCTTTCCTAGGCGACATGCTAGACAAACCTCAATCATTTTACCAAGCTTGCGAACTCCTTCGGCATGCCTATGTAAAGTTGGAAGATCCCTAGAATTGATATGGGCCAATCGTTTGTGCCACAGTTCGGTTGTATCCGATAGTGATAGAGCCATGGTCTTTTCCGGTTCATGATGAGTAATTGGTTAAGGGGGAATATACATTCCAGTTACTGTGTGACCGTTACCTATTCCAATGAAGAATTTCTTTTCTTCTAGAACAAATTGAACGTCATTACGACGGAAATGCAACTCAATCTCCTTATCAGCAAGCATACCTGTAGAAACAAGGTTGTATCCCAGATTTGGAATATAGAGTGCGCGTTTTAGACGAATATTTGCATGTTCGAATGGAAAAATCACATCTCCACATTCCTTGGCAACCACTGAGGTTTTGTCAGCGAGCATCACAGTGCGCTCATCACACGTATCAAGGGATCCTGGCACAAATACCTGTTTAGAGTGAAAACAGTGCACCGTTGCACCGCTGTCGGCGTACGAGGCCATGTCGTGAGGAGGACAAATTGAAGTCTTTGCAACAGTTGCTCCGGCAATCTCGACCTTTGATTTCTTTCCAGAACTATTTCCGGGATCTTTGCTTGCCAAAGATCCACCAGACTTGTTTGTCTGGGCAGTAAACAGTTGCCTAAGTTTAGTGGGCAATTTGTTGTTGGGATTATCGGATTGAGAAAGCATCTGTCTTCGGTGTGTTTGTTCTTTTGGCAGAAATCACAGTGATGCCGACTTGAATTTCCAGCACCATCTGACTTGCCTGAATTCAGTGCCGCAGATAGAGCACGTGAAGTGGAATCGATGTCTGAGTAGTCGCTCTCAGAATCTGAGTTGTTCTTCCTGTTCGATTTTACTGTGCGATTTTACCGAGAATCAATTAATTGATTTTTCACAAAAAAGCTAACTTCATATGGTGCGGAAATTTCATACGGTGACTACCAGAGCCATAGTGTAGTGCAGGTTTGACCGCATTGTGTACACATCTACTATCATACCCGTTTCATGTAGTTGCAACCTATGTCGGAACTTGTTCCATTATCGAAAGTTGAAGATAATATTGTACCAGGAATTAAAGTTAATCTTCAAGATATTGCGGTTCATCTAGTGTTCTAAAATCAGTTATGGCCAATCGCACTGGTGCCAGAAAACGTTCAGAAAATTTGTTGTGGTCACCAGTGGGAAATTCGGAACCCCATCGAAAGTGGCGAGAGTGGGTAGTTACGGAAGTGACGAGGTGGTAGATGAAATCTGGGGGCCTAGTTGTAACATGATTGTGAAAAGACGCGTTGTTGGTCGAGCACGGGGTAGAGGAAGGATTCATGGAGGTCGTGGAAACCGAAGAGGGTGTAATGGTAGAATGAGGGTAAATGGTACAAACAAATCTTCATATATGAGTGGTATTGATGAAGTGAACAATCGCAACACGGATGATATGGATTCCAGACCTAATAGTGATGAGATTGTACATACTGTCGAAAATGGTAGAAACGCTACCGGTTTGAGTGCTGCATTGGATGAATTTTCGTCAGTACAAGAAGAAGTAAATTTGGAAGATTTCCGTCGGCTGGAAGAAGATGTTTGGAAACTAACTGCGGAGAACGGAAGACTTTCTGTGTTGATGAATTAGTACAAGGCTTCTACCAATGATACAGCACGGGAGGTGATGAATAAAGAGGTTTCAATCAAGGCTCTGCAACCAGAAGTTATGAAATTTGATTGTAAGAATTTTGAAATAAATGGAATGGTACAGAGTTTAGGAGTTCTGAATCAAGAACTTCTTCAAAACATGGGAGATAACAACAAGAGTCGTGGGAATCATGTGAGGAGGTTGATAATACAAGTTTCAACGATATATTTGGGAATTGGACTGGCAGTAGACCTGAGAATGCAAAAGTGGGGAATCAAGGAAACTTGTGAATTGGACCCATATAATGAGCAAAATACCAGAAACTGGACGAACAGAGCAGAAATTGTAATGGAGAATTGCATAAAACAGTGGGAAGGTTCAATGATCGTACCGACACCAATGTCCTTTCTCTGCAGTGGAAACAACATATATGTCCCCTCCATTAACAGCGAGAAAAATACTAAATGTTCATCACTTGGAGCTGAACTTTCATGCGGTGGAAGCGTAAACATATATCGGACAGAAGGAATGAGGGATGATGTTGTTGAAGAGCTATAAAAAGTTGGTACTTTAGAGGAGCTTTTGACACAGTTGTTATCTGATTTTTGTAGTGGAAAGAAAAGAGCTGCCAAAGACAGTTTCTTTGAAACAGTTGGCTATGGGAATCTACTATCCGCATTCAATTTGGAGGAATCCGGTGAAATGGAACGAAAGGAGGCGTAAATTGCTGTCGCGCAGAGAAACATAATGAAATACAATAGAAACGGTGTGTTAGACATGTCACGGTGGCATACTGCGGACCTCCCGGATATTTATTTACAGGAATGGGGCAATTCTGTTGAAAGTTACGTTGAACGACATGACGACTATCAAGATATGTTGAACCTGTGTCGAAACAAGATTGGTTCTGTGGTATTGCATGATTCCATTAGATCTATCCCGGATGAGGAAGAAAGAGACAATGTGGAAGGAACTGTGATGAGTATTTCTCGTGTAGATGCGTGGATTTGTAGCTCTGTCAATCTGCTTGTTGTGAAGAAATATCTGTCTTTCCGCGTTTATCCATCAAGAACCTCCCTCTCCTCTCCTGGTCACCAACAACCACACCGAACGCATCCACTTATTTCCCCAACCTATCCTGCCACTGGAAGCGTCATTCGAGCGCGGGGCTTCCAAGCCGGTCGTCCCCCATCGCCTCGCCCTTCGGCCCCACGCTACCCTTCTCACCTTCCGTGGCAAAAAAATGGATGAGTCACCTTACCTCCCATTGAAAAACTATCACAACAGCATTTGTGGCCAATTTCGAACACTCAATCTAATCTGCCCTTACGACCCCTTTACAACTGCCAACTGCCAGAATGCACATGGAAACAGAGTCCAAGCCCAACTTCCTAGAACACATGCATAAATCAGACCTACTCTTCTGGAGGCTGAATTCTCATGAAACATCGCCATTATCATCCTTCGTATCTCTCTTGGAAATTACATACTTGTGGTTTCAAAAACCGAAACATCCCATCGTCTGATATCTTGGCCGCGCGTTTCAAACTCCTTCTCTATACCTGCTCCATCACCGTTCCTACCCAACTGTTCCTAATTTAAACAATTATCATCCGTATCCGATCCACTTCCCGCTTTTTCCTCAACGTCAGCAACATGTTCCACAGCCTTATTCTTACTGACGCGCTCGCGGATCTATGCCCCCTCCCTGGCATCCTTCATACTGACCTCCCCACTAAACTACGGAACTATCTCTAACGTTCTCTCAAAATTCTTTATCCTGCCCTGCCTCCTTTCTTGCGACCTCGTCAAGCCGTGCGATCCATGCGCCTCACCTAGGGTGACAACTTAGCGCACACCATGGTGTCCCAAATCATCACCAAATCTCACCACCTCCTTCAACAAACCGCTCTCCCATTCCTCATACAGCTTACGCCCACCTTCTTTAACATTCCGTCAGCCCCCTTAACAATCACGAAGGGAAATCCCCCGGTGTGCCACATAATTAATGACCTTTCCATTCTTCTGGCAAGTTGGCCCGAAGCACTTGCCGCGAAATGGTATGGCTACCTACTAACGCTCGCCCCCTCTTCCAGGCTTCCAATCAGCATCAACAAATCATCACCATTCAACGACTAATATCATCCTCTATCACCTTTCTCGGATTAAATGTCGATCCTAGCACAACCACCGTTTTCCACAACATATCAAAAATCGTTCTACTACTTCGCGATATCAACTAACATACAACCTATCTCCTCCCCGTGCGCACCTGGCAGCGGTTGATTGGGAAACTTATATGGCCGGCAATCACGCAGCGGCCTCTATTATCCACTCTTCACCTGGCCTTCCGGTATCCTCAACCAGAACCGACCTCATCCTCATCCCCCTTTTAAGTCACATGTTTCCAACCCTCAACCTCCCGACGAAAAGAATTGTGTCACCTCATTGCCCTCATCTCCTCATGTACAATCATCTCTAACACACCAAACTTTTACAGGTTCGATGCCTTCGATGCATCAAGATTTGCAGGAGCCCTCCTTTATACCAACACCCTCCCATAAAAAACCCACCTGCTTTTATTCCAGGATCAAGGTCAGATAGCATCCAGCAAACATACGCACTCTTCGGACACAGACCTAGAGAAATTTATAAGCTCGCAACATTGGAAAACAACAATCCATCTCAAGTGGCGAGCAGGAAAGCGTCAGTCAGTTTCTATAATCGACCACATGAACGAGCTGGAACGCACAACTACCGTTCTCTCCCTCGATCAGTTGGCGAGACAAGGCGCGTCAGATCACCGCGTAATTCTCCTCACTGATTCATCTGTCGCCTTAGGTTCTCTAACAACGGGCCGCTCTTCAAAATTTGGTATGATCATCCGATATTGCCAGTTTGCCACTCTCGCCCTATCCCAATCCATTCGCCCCGACCTCATGCATGGTACACCCAATTAAATCCCGCAGATAAGCCTTCACGTGCATTTTACCTTCTCATCCTTGACGATTAACCACCTTCCTTTTGTTTCACGATCATCGTCTTTCATTCTTCCATATTTGGATAATCATGTCCTGCTTTCTCTCTTACATACTCACGTATTATTATATGTGAATTCTTTCGAATCTCTTGCATCGTGCAGCGCGACCACATGAGTTCAGAACAATCTACAACCTATCAAAAGCCCAACGTTGGCTTCTTTCTTGTCTCACGGCTGCGATGTATCTCTGCTGCTTTATATATATATATATATATGTATATATATTTATTTTAAGGAGTGACGAATCTTATGTGGATGGTTCAGGCTTGGGGATGGGGTGATCTTTTCAGCACCCTGAGGCTTTCAGGAGCGATTCGCACTAATCGTAGGCTGCTTATCCTCCTTTTCCGAGGATAGGACGATCTGCACACTTCTCAGCTCAAAAACTGACAGTTCGCCATGGCTTAGTGAAACGGCCCGCAATGTAGTTTTATTTAAATCATTAAAATGATTTTTAAATATTTTTCATTTGCCACACTCCCATATTAACATTTTTTAATTTAGTGTATTGGATTACCACTGGAGGGGTGGGAATAAAGCCGGAATCGTATTTGCCACCACTTCTATGAACCGCTGCGGTCGATTTCCATCCGATTGTGGTCACGCTGGAAACACGTCACAATCATTTTAAAAATCACTCAGTACAACTCCATGACAGAAGAAACGCCATCTCCGACTAGTATTGAGTCTATACATTCCAAGAACTTCATTCATTGACGTAATTCGCCGAGGATTGCAAGCACACCCGGAATGTATTCTGGACAGAACAGAAAAGGACTTTTTTGAATTGTCTATCATCTCGTCCCAACCATCAATCTTCTTAACTATGCCGTCTCTAATTTTCATTTTTCTTATTTTTCTGTTTAATTTAACAACAGTTGAGCCTGGATGTCCTGGTTGCTGAATGTCCTTGAAGAAGGAAAAGCATAGAGCTATCATCTGCCAGTGGAAGCCGCTCACAGAATGGCAATGCCATCAAGCAGAAGGTTTTCTAGTTCTGGTCGTACTGGAACCACGGGAAATTCTGTGACGGGGACCTGAGGCTCTGTGACGAACTCGAAGGTATTCGAATGGTTGAAATAAAACATTAGTCCCGATGCGTCTGAAAATAATGAGTGTCGAAATCGGTCTGCATTAAAAACACCGAAAAACGCACTATCTATCGCCCGTCACCTATAAAAAGGATTTGAAAATTTTCATCAGGTAGGTGAAGCGAAACGTAAAGCATATATTCAAAGAGGAAAGAGATTACATTGATTTGATTGTGGTCTAACGTATGTAATTTTTATTTGGTGTCTCATCAGATAGTCAGCTTTTGTAAAGAGTGAAACTCTGAGAAGATTTATTGTCTCGAACCCACGCCGTACAAATTACACCTCCATAATTGCTTATGATTGCAAATATTCAACCTGAATCATACGGTCATCTGATGCCTCCCACCCCTGACGTTTATTCCAGATTTAAAAAGCAGCAACTCGTACTTTTATATATATATATATATCATATTGGCTCTATTCTTCGCGTTCACCTTCTTCATGAAACAAGGAATCATCTTTGTTCATGTAAATTGTTTTTGCATTCATATACACACATGTCCTAACTATCTGAATCCCAATAGAGACAATTGTTACTGGAGTTACTAGATTTTGTTGACTCAACGTTGGAGCCGAGGACAAGAGACGGCGTCACTACCAAACCAGCAAATGAGCAAATTAATCATATCAGCAACCCTACAAAATTCACGACTACTAAGAATATTGAACATGAAGATAAAGACGCCCAAACCAACTAATAAGATAACCAATCATATCAATAATCCTACAGACGTCACCAAGTGAGGTAACTATCTGGCGGCATTTTACAAGTAGCTCAAGGACCCGAAGGCTGGTGTCCAAAACATAAGTGGGCCGTGGACATTTGAGATGGAAGAATGAGTCCTCCATCATACTTTGATTACGACAAAAGTACACTATACATCTCACCTTCTGAGCTGAGCAGTGGAAAAAATCATTAACCCATTCTAGAAAGAATTCTGGGTTATCAAACGTAAGAATTTTGATGTGGTCATTTTTAAATAATGGAAAAATTTTATGAACTTTATGATAATGACGCTGATATTGGCAATTCATTTCTTGTTTTGATCATTACCAAAGGCGGTAGAGTTGACGTGAGATTTTGTGCTGTTTTCCTGAACAATTATTCTCCGAACATTGTGTACGGCTTGTAGATTTGGCTTGCAAGGTCGATAGAGTTGAACAAGTTGAAACAGCTAACGGGACTGGGAAACGAAAAGAAAGCTAGTGCCTCTAGTTCTACAGTTTGTGAACGATCGCTCGCATGTAGTTTTAGCAAGAGTACATTACGTGAGGAAGAATTGTTGAGAGATCACGGCGAAAATGTTGTGCCATACCACATGAAACGAAATCAAATTATTTTTGACAGTATCTTGAAACTTTCAAATGATTTTTAGAAAACATATCCACATTCCACAAAAAGAAAAAAAGAATATATATATATACAGATATATAATTCCATTTCCCCCCAAATGAATATAAATTAATTTTGACTGTGTTTTGAAATCTTCAAATGTGTTTTGACAGAACATCAAAGTCAATGCAAAAATATTTTGAAACTTGTTTGAGATTTCCGAAATGATTTTAGAGACACACCAGTGAAATTGTTTTCAATTTTGTTTCGAATGTCATTTGAATATTTGAAAATTAATGTTTCTACAATGTGCATTATTATCCCAAAGAATCCCCAAAGTGATTCTCTAAAAAACCGGTGGCATGTTTGGGACTTTTCAGGTCAAAAAATCGTGGCGCTTTTGGGGTAATCTGAAAATGAAATATACAGACGTGCCTCCGTTTTCACAGTGACCTATATCGTAACGTAACCTGTTTCCTACCCTTCCACACTTGAAGTGCGCAGGGTAGGAAATAGTTTGCGTTTTTCCGTTCCTCAAATTGGCGAAGAGAAAAACTGGCAACTAATAACTAAATCTATCAAGTCATTGTAACAATTCATTCTACGCAAATATAAAAAAGAAGATAACCATTTACGACCCCTGCGAGGGCCAGAAATTCATGTTCTGCTTTCCAACCTCCACAAGATCGCAAATGATTTCCCATCTTTCCACACTTGGGGAAAACAAACACTAACAACTAAATATGAAAATTTGATAACCATTCAAGACCCCGCGAGGGCCAGGAAGTAATGCTATGCTTCCCAACCTTCACAAGATCGCAAACCATTTCTCACCTTTCCACACTTAGATAAGACACAAACCAACAACTAAGCTATGGTTGTTACAAGAATGCTCTGTATGGAAAGCAAAGGGAGACAAAATTTTGCGAGAACTGATGCAAAGCTTCCCTTAAATAGACATTTTTCAACCATGGAACATAAGTTAAATATTATTGTTATGAAAACCGTTTCACCTCTTCAAATTATCGTAAAAGTAATCTCAAATAGTGAAAGGGTTTTTATAATTTTCCCAGCGACGTGTTGACTGTTGAGAAGGTCAGAGGGCAGAAGATAAAATTGAAGCAAACAAAACAAATGTTTATTGGTAAGGTTGGGATCGAAGACTGAATGACTTCAAAAGTTATATCCATCTAGGTCAGCTGCCTCATTTATACTACTGAAAATCACAATAGAATAAATTTTTCGGTTCTTCCGGACGACGACGGTGACGGCGGTGACGGTGAGTGCCAAATATGCCAAATATGCCATGTGTCGGAATTGCTTCAAACTTTCAGGAAACACGTGGAATACGAAAAGGTAAGTGGTATGTTGGTATTATCGAAGGGATAAAATGAAAAGGTTGCTTGAGTGAATTTATTTTGTTTTTGGGAATGAGAAG
>JAULBU010048151.1:0-13320 GCA_032358235.1 Odonthalia washingtoniensis | reverse complement strand
TGAACTCCGGGCGGGTCAACCAAAAAAACGAGAATAGACCATGCTATTGAGATAGAGGACGGAAGAAGGTCCCTAATAAGCCATTGTTCCAACTTTCACACCCAGAATTATTGGCAGTAAAGTAGTATGTCAAGGAACTGCTAAGGAAAAGGAACATAAGATGCAGTAAGTCACCATTTTGGGCACCATTTTTTCTTTTTTAAGAAAATAACAAGCTACGCGCTGTGGTGGGCTACTGGGGACGGAATAGGATCACAAAGAGGAAGAACACACCTTTTTCTTGATGCGATTAAAATGTTCGTCCGATTAGGGGAAGCCCAACTCTTTTCTAAAATGGACATTAAAACTGGATTTCATCAGATACGAGTCCTCCAAGAAGGATATCGAAAAGACGGAATTTGAGACGAAACATAGACAATTTGAATATTTGGTGCTTCCGATGGGACTATGTAATTCACCGGCCACGTTCAAAACCCTGATGAATATTATATTTCATTACTGCATCAATGTTTCTTTCGTGGTATATATGGATGATTTATTAATATTCAGTAAAACGGAAAATAAATATCTACAGCACATTGAAACCATTTTATCTCTACCTAAATTAAAAGAGCTATGCGTGTCAATAAAGAAATGTTCCTATATGAAGGAAGAAACAGAATGTTTTGGTTTAATTGTCGGACGACGCGGTATCAAGGTCAACCCAAAAGCTTGTGTGATCCGAAATTAGCCAAAAACGACCAGCCTAACTGAACTGAGAAGCTTCATAGGCCTCATTCAATTTTTTCGACGATTAATTAAGGGGTTCTTGGCTAGATCTAGCCCTCTTACAGCCTTTACTAGGAAACATATAGGTGTTCAAAAATGGGATCGGTCCTCTGAATTAGCCTTGCAGATTTAAAAACCGCCCTGAGATCTACTCCAATCCTGATTCCTGTAGATTGGTCTCAACCTTTTCGTTTCTATGTTCACTCATCTAAAAAAGCCGTTGGGGGTACTTCAACATAGCTAGATTCGAATTGATGCGATCAGGTATTTGCATTCTATTCTCGGAAATTATCGGATGTCGAAGAAAGAGGCACGGAACATTAGCGAGAATTATTGGGTCTAGTATACTGTTTGGAAATATTTCGCTGTTATTTAGAAGGATCATCCTTTGAAGTCTTTACCAATCAGATTCTTCACAACTTTATGACCAAGCCAAAATTATCTCGCGAAGAAGCACGATGGATGGAATTATTTTCACAGTTTGGTATTACCAAAATTAGTCTAGAGCCAGGAAGGTTACACGTATTTGGCTATGTATTATAGAGAGCACCGCATATAATGTCAGCCGAATTGGAAGTGGGAAATTTGGGAAATTTCAGAGGTCAAACTAGAATTACACTTTTATGTAAACTACCCTGAGGACCAATTTTTTGAACCCATATTCAAGCACCTCGGTAGGGAGACATGTACTGATACAAGTTGATCTAAATTCAAGATTAGCACCTTGTTTTTATATTAAGGGCAAAATTTTGTACCACGAGGACCGGATTTATGTTCCTCGGCGAGGGGTACGAGATTTACTGAGTTTAGCACGTGACTGTAAAGTATCAAGGTAGTTTGCACTGCTTAAAACTCTGTGCCAGTTATCCAACTACCAATGGAAGCATAAAACAAGAGAGTTAAGTGATATTATGACGGATTCCTGGTCTGCCAACAGCAAACGGATATTAAGCAGAAACCATTAGGTGTCTTTCAGCTGTTAGAGGCGCAACGGGTTGATTGGGATCCATCTCTACAGAATTTATTGTAAAATTGCCTAAAACTGCGTTGGGGTTTAATTCAGTAACGACATTTGTGGGAAGCGTTTCGAGAAGGTTTAATTTTGTTCCTGGTGGTACGAAGGATACAGAGTCAGACTACACAAAATCTTTCTTTTGAAACATCTTCAAATTTCGTGGACTACCGGATAGAACAATGAGCGATCGTGATCCCCAGGTCACATTCAAATTTCGGACCGAACTTTTGTGCTTATGTGGCGTTCAGTTGGGATTATCAACTAGTAATCATCCTCAAATAGATTTGTTGTCAGACATCATGAACATAACGGTAGAAAACTTTATTCACTATTACTGAGCTATTCATCAAAAAGACTGGGACAAACTTCTCCCAGCTGCGGAGTTTGCGTACAATTCCGCCATCATGGAAGACATGGGTATGACATATTTTGAGGTTGACCTAGGATATAAACCGAATGCTCCAGTGGATATTATCGTTACCCCGGAATCTGATATTGAGTCTGTTACTGAATTTAAGCAGAGAATGAGGGAAACGCTACACGATGCAAAGTTTGCACATAAAATTCCAAAAGCAAGGCAAAGTGCTTACGGTGCCCATAAGTCGAAACCCCACTCTTATAAAGTGGGAGATCAGATATGGTTGAACAAGGTATTATTAAAAGGTATGATTGCAAAAGGACAAAAATCAAAAAATCGGGAGCAAAAAGATTCCGCCCACTCACGATCTAAAAGATTTTATTGGAAAAACTTGGTACGGCTATAATTGCCCTAGAACGCCACCATACAACCGGTGGTGCATGTGGAACAAACAGGACCCTACTGGACCCAGCCTGAAGATATTTCTGTAGACATAATGCCACAGACAGCACCAGTGGTGAGTGAGCATGGAAATACCGAGTATATTGTGGAAGGTATATTATCCCATCGAAAACAGGGAAGGAAATGTCAGTTTTTGACACTCATAGAAGTCGATCCTAGCCACGAAGCTGCTTGGCGGCCATCAGTAGATTTCATTGACAACGACGGAACATCAACGGAGATATTTTTGGACTACATAAGACGACGAAACATTTTGACACATTTTCATTGACGTGGTTGTCATTAGAGGAAGGCGACGATCGTGCAACAAAAATTGGGTTCATTCAAAATACTTCAATTCACAACTCATAGTAATTTTATTTACTTTGAATTTTATTTACATTTCAATTTTATAACGCGAATGTAATGTTTTTAATGCATGCAGAACTTTATTTACATTTTTAATTTTGAAACGCAATTTTAGTGTTCAATGCACCTGGATTCGCATTATTTCAATAATGCATTTCTAGGGGAAATATCGGAATAAATTGGGAAACAAAGAAGAAAGGAGATAAATTTATGAAAAGATATCGGATTCTAAAGTGAACATTTAGGCCCTTAATTTAACCGTTTCAGTATCGACGAGACAGAAAGAAAGGGTGCTTAAGAGAGATGAAAGAGTAATAATCCATAAAGGAGATTTATGTGAGTAAAGTAGATAGGTTTTTGCTTGAATTATTGTATTTTTTAGTTTTTAGTTTCAATGAAAAGCTGCGGTATCAACTATTCTCAAAATAAATCCATCATCATGATGCGTATGATACGATCCATAATTCTCATTCTATTAGATAATGTTTTGACTACATAAATAGCTGAGATACTTTTCCAAGCCTAAATCAACCTGGGTAATCATGTAGGCAACCTTCCTACTACGTATACGGGGTATATTGGAGGTAGTTGGACCACGTTGACAGAGTGAATAACTGACTATTAGTACAACGATATTGAAAAGTTCCGAACAGGTGCAATGTTATTTGAACCTATTCTACATATCAACTAGAAGGGAATAAGGGGGCTAGAAGTGTATAAGATGGAGTACAAAATTGTTGAACTGTAGTTAACGAGTTTTTAAGTACGAACGAGTAGCAAAATTAGAAGAAGTTGGTGAAATGGTGCCAACTTGAGAACATGGGTACTAAGTTTATGACATTAGGCAATTAATTAGATAAATCAATCAGAAATTTGTGTATGCAGAACTTTAATTGGCAACTTTAATAATAAATAGGTATATGAGATTTCTTGGTACCCACTTCGATGTGTGTTTTAGATTGCACCCCCTCCGTTGATTTTGGTAGCTGTGTGATAGAAAACATTTTCGACCATTCGCATATTCGTATGTGCAATGAATTAAGTGAATAATAATAGGTGCAATATGTTTCTGGTTATTCCACATTTCGTATGAAATTATTATTGATTCCCTTTGACCCTTCATTTTTTTTCTACTAGAGAACTTTATTAATTCACTGAAGTAGGACTGCAGCATATTGATAAAGTTGCATTGACTTCTCTTTTTCTCGGTGAACCAATATATGAATAAGCTAAAATGTCATTATTTATCTCAACTTAAGCATATCGCATCTTAGACCAACTACGCAACTACATGCTCTAATATTGCAAAGCAGCAGTATCATAATCGTAACCTAGTTCATTTCAGCTTCAGCTACCTGTTGCTACACTACCCGGCACTATGATACTATACCAGGTACTACTTCTCTCATCTCAATTGCTGATACCGTTCTAAAATCGAACACCAACTGGATTTGGTACCACTTTATAGTACCTATCTCGAGACGCCGACACTAGAGAGGGAAGTAAATTAACGGAGACGCGTTTTTATTTTTCAGATGCTTACAGAATCCACTAGTACTAGTTTGAATATCTGAAACAATACAGTGATTTATCATTTAAAGTTGTTTCTAATATGACTTGTTGCAACAGAATCTTGTGTACCATTTTTACTGTCAGTTTCTCCGTTTGAATTTCTTTTGTTCTGTTCCATGTTTTGTAATGCTCATTTCTACCATGAATTTATAACGCATTGCAGTTTCTTTTTCTACGTTATGCATTTATTTGTCTACTCAAGGATCGAAATCGAACAAGTTTCAATTCATGAAAAAAGAACATCTTCTTGCTACTCCTGCTCTAATCATCCTCTCCCGTTACTTGCCAATAAAGTTCCGTTTCTCACCTTGTGTTTCCTATTTTTCAACTGCATTCTCCAATACCTCTTTTCAATTTCTCTTCTATCTACTCAGAAATCAAATCGTGTAAATTTATAGGCCCAGGATTAGGGAATAAACATGTACCCACAAGCCCGATGTTCGCTTGGGATATTCGTAATGCACCTTGGACAAATGGAAAAGGTGATCAAAGCTATTTTGCGACTTCTGTCAAACAATGTAAATCATTTTACGACCGGCTCCCCGATGAAAAATCACACAACATAACATCCTCGTTACAAGTAATAGTACTACAGTCTCAATTATTTGTTCGTGAAAATGATTGGTGCAAGACTATTTCCTCCGAAATCATTCAAAGTGAAAATGGTGCAATGTGAATTGTCAAGTCTGTTTACAACTTGAAGCTCTGGCAGTTGCTACTCAGATTTATGTTGATTTAATTTCCCTAATGAATCTAAAACGTGGCCATAACGAGTCTTGTAAAATTTTCGAGTCGAGATTTGAAGCTCAACTTATCAAATTCAATTCACATCCATCAACCACCGAGTTACCTGATCGTTTAGTTGCATTTATGTTACTTCCGAATGAAAATATTGACGCAAATCAGATAGTTTCTGATTTATCTTCTGGTTTTCCAAGATCAGATAATTAGAATGTCGAGCTAGATGAAAGTGATGAGTATTTGCGAAACATTATGTATTCATCAATTGTATCAGTATTTTGCTAATGTGACGGTACCAGATCTGTAAAAAGCTTTCAATAAAATAATGATAATACGATCGTAAACTCAAATAATTCAACTTCATCGACAGATCGAACAAAACAGAGATTAAATCCTGGGCAATTGGCTGATCTAAAATCTAAGTCAAAGTGTCATAAGTGCAGTGAATTCGGACATTGGACTTCTGACCACAAAGAAGATTGATCAATAATAACTGGAAAACAAATGACTCAACGAATTAAAAAAAAATAAACCTAACAATGGTAAGAAAGCTGTTACGTTCAATATGGTAAATATTTCCTCAAGATTCAATTTTGCTTCTCAATTCATTGGTCCGTTATTAGATGATGGGGATCTCTACAGTGGCATTGCTTTATCTGACTTCACTTTATTGCAACCTATTATATTACCGAAATGGAATGGAATATTCGATTCTCTACTTGATTCTATTATTGACCGGCCTTATTGGAAATACGGTGTTGGACAGCATTCTATTCCGAGTCGAAAAATAATTGGATTGATATTAATTTCGGCAACCTCAGACTTGTACAAAACTGTTAAAATACGTCACATAATTATTGAAGGCTCATAGCAATGGATCGTTGGTCGTAATGTTACCAAGAATGGCAACATTAATCATTTGAATGAAAATAATAATGAATTACCGAATGGAAGGAATTATCAAAATTCTGATAAAATTTCCTTAGTCGACCACTACTTACACTCCTACATCCCGTTTGACATATTTTTACATAATCCCAAAGATTTGTCAAAATACCCAAAAATATCGTTTTTGAGCCACCAGTCATACTGAAACTGATGATGATGACCTTCCTTGGACTAAGAATAAAACCACCATCGAGAAAGTTCATAAGCACGGTTGTGGTCATTCTCCTTACCGTGAGATATTAAACTGCTCTTTCAATTAAATCAAATTTGGGACGATACTGTACAAAAATATTTAATTAATAATATGGAACATTGCAGTTATTGCAAAAAGAAATTCCAGGAAAAACTGGCCCCGAAAATTTTCACTTAGTTCAAAGTCTAGACAATTTATTGATGTAATTTGTGTTGATTTTTTTAGATCAAGTTTGTGTTTTCATGCTATGGACTCGACCACGACATATTCTACTGGTACTGCCGTTCATGAAATTACCATGACCCGGTCAATAATTTCCCTTCATGCCGTTTGGTTCTCGCCGTTTTGGATTCTTGTAATGGTTTGTTCGACCCTGAATTCAAAAATTCAAGAATTGAAGAATTTGGCTTAAACATTGGTGCAGAATTTTGTCCTCTACCACCTCATCGTCATAAAAAAAAATTCATCTAATTAAAACATAAAATAACCCACGATATAAATAATAGGCTAAAATCAGAAAATGAAGATATTGCAACAAACAACCATAAGTTATTTATACACCAATCAATTCGAATATCGAATATTTTTACGAAAATTGTGTTACTTCAGCCCAAGGACTTGCAAAGGGATATAATATTCCTATCACAACTACTTCATCTCTTACCAATATTACAGAGGAAATACTGAATGCTCTGAATAAACTTCAAGCTAGGAAAAAAATAAATCTCATTTTGGGATCTAAATCCACAATCGATACTCCTGTAAATTTTGGTCATATGGTTAAAGTATATGTTGAGAAAGGTCATGAGAATTGCGGTAAATGGCTATATGCAAGACCTGTTTTAAATGTCGATCGTAAAAATGGGATTGTTACGCTTCCTGAAAAAATGGGCCCAACATATCGGCTGCGATTGAAGACATTAGTACCTCTATTGAATAAAGTACAATAGCAACTACAGTCCAAGAACCTTTACATGAATTGGATGAAATATTATGATTGAAGACATCTTACACCAAATGAAATTTGTGAATTTGCTTATGAAAATAAAAAAGGTGACAAAACATAAAAACATAATGATGAATGAATTTTCTTGTATTTGTAACACAACTCTTTCTATTGGTAGAAAAGTTGAAGTATTTGGGACGTGGGAAGTGGGAAGATTCTTACTTTCTCGAAGTTATTTCATCTTTCAACTATAGAGATAATACGAATGAAGTCAATTACGATGATGGTGATACTGAAACTCCGACATTGGATAATGAAACCAGGAGATATGCGACAAAAATTGGTTCATCTATGTAGACCTATATCCTCAGAGGCGTTTCATAGGTACAATACGGTGTACAATCAGTGCCTTGGTCTGTGTCTACAACGTGTCAGTCTCTGCTACGTGTAAGAAGTAGTATTCACGTATGACGTTAGAGTCAGAGAGAAATAATGAATGAATGAGTTACTGTAATATTCAGTTAAAGAGGTAGACGCGGAGGTGGTAAGAGTTAGCGCTGTGGATCAATCAAAGGGAGACAGAAATTGGGTCTGGGTCAAAGGGGCTAAAGTAGGGCTATAGAGGACTGTACGAAGGATATACGGACGGGCTTGAATCAGTATCAGTACTGATCGGTTGACTTCTTGATCTGAGTATCAATACCATAGTCGGTAACAATATAAACAGTAAGTTTAATATTGTAGTAAGAGAAGTGAAGAGAGATAAAAGAGTAAAGAAAGGTAAAGGTGTAATTGTCGTTCTTATACAAAATTAAAACGTCGAAAGTTCAATCAGAGACAGTAGAAATAGGCCGAAGATTACCATGTGTATGTGAAGAAATAGGATGTTTGTAGTCTGAAGATATCCACGTGTAAGTGTGAAATAGAATGTTCTAGATTAGAATGGAATGTGTGTGTAGTATACCGTATATAGCGTGACCTAGGATTCTAGAGTTTGTAGATCTCTATCTTCTATTTTGTACCCTATCCACTTGTTTCTACGTTTCATAATCTATATCTTCAAATGAAGTTTATCTAACCCCTGGACAAGAACTCAACAGTATTGAGATAGAAGATACAGAACTATATTATCAGACATTTAAATTGAAAGAATTTTTGTGGTCCCATGCTGAAGGGTTAGCATTTTTCTTGGTAGAGAATTCATATGAAAAGGAAGAAGGATCATTCAAGAAAATATTTCGAGAAGTTCATGTTTCAGAGGTTCCGATTGGATCTAACATAATTCGCAAGTCACGTACTACATAAAATTAATAATACGGATGGTAATATCAAAATGGTGAAAGCAAGAATTACACCACATGGAAACAAAGATAAAGATACTGAAGGTCTAAAACATATTCTGTGACATGTCCTCCAGTTGGAATGAGAATTTTATTACCAATTTGCGACCTTTTCAAGTAGGATATTATAAAAATAGATAAAACATCTGCATTTTTACAAACTGGAATCTCCGAAAGAGATGTCTACGTTGTACCTTCACGTGAATGTAAACTTCGAAGTTTTTATTGGTTACTGCTTACAGCTACATATGGGTTCATTAATGTAAACGAAAAATGTAAAATGGTTAGTGATAAATTATTTTTCAACCTGGGGCCTGAGCACCTAACATATGTTCGTCAACTTTTCATTTTTACTAATGCTAATGGTCTTCAAATCACGACAATCAAAATTGTTAATGATATTCTTATGACTGCTTCTTGAAATACTTTAAAATATGTGGTAACACGTATTGGAGATTTTTATAAGCTCGGTACAATTTCATACGGCGCGGGAAGTTTTCTTCCTATGGATTAAGAACTATGCAACATGACTGATGATATTACGGTTGATGTTTAATATAAATTTAGTCAATGGAACCTCACATGGTCTCACTTTTCCTTAGAAAATGAGGTGATGATGATCTCGATAGTATTGAAAAAACTTCATTTCAATCTATTGATGGATAAATTGGCTTGGTATAGCTTTCAGTCCATTCTGTTCATTTTACTCAAGTTACCTACAACAGAGATTCGTTAAACCTAAAGTTTCTGATATGATACTTCAAATTAATACTGTGACAAAGATAAAAAATGGTTATCTTATCAATTATAAACGACCAATTGATAATATCTCATATGAAATTTCGGTTGTTGTCTTCTCTGACGCAAGTAAAATATCATAAAATGGCCAATTATGATTTCTCGTCTGAATTTTAATTGGAGATTGAAACAACGTTTCAATTCTACACACCTTGCATTGGGGTTCTTCCAAATCCAAATGCCCGGCAAAGCCAATTGGAGGTGTCGAAACACCCGCTGCAGGAAATGCAATCTATGAAGGTAAAGTTGTACGAAATGCTCTTCAAGTGATTTTAAGTATGTAAAATTAATTTAGTTATATGTGTCTATTCTAAACATTTTTTTAATGCTTAACTACGGGTCAAAACGCTACTGACAAGAGTATTTGTAGTGATGTTGCTTTTATCCGATATGAATTTGAAATGGGAAATCTCAATCGTCTTATGTGGATCACAGGAAAGCTCAAACTTAGCTATCCATTAACAAAACCTAATAGCTCTCAAGACCTCTCTTTGAAACTGATGATGTTTAATGGAACAATTCCATACGATATCACCTCAGCAGAATTTGAAGTTTTGAAAACGTTTATGGATAACTTCTTCAATATTCAAAAATGGGAGAAAATGAATATTTGAAACAATATAGTGATTTCTAATGTAATGTTTCCAATTTGAATTCTTCCAACAGAATCTTGTGTCTAATTTCAACAGTTAATTTCTCCGTTACATTTCTACTGTTCTTTTCTATATTCTGTAATGCTCATTTCTACTTTAAATTTCTAACGCATTGCAGTTTCGTTTTTCTACGTTATGCATTTGTTAGTCTTAAGGAGTGAAACCAAACAAGTCTCAATTCATGAAAAAATAACAGCTTCTTGCTACACCTGTTCTGATCATCCTCTCCCGTTACTTGCCAATAAAGTTCCATTTCTCAACTTTTGTTTCCTATTTGTTAACTTTATTCTCCACTACTACTGTTGTTCACTTTCTCTTCTATCCTCTCAAAAATCAAATAATATAAAAACTAGACATTAGTACCGCGCAACGTAACATTGGCGTTTTAATTCAGTTCAGTTGACTGTAAAGTCTATTGCCGTATTCTTGCATTATACTGGCCCTTATCAACCGGTTGTGGTTGACATCAAGCCATGACACAGTTATTTCGTGCACATGGGCTGGTACAAAGCTTTAATCATGCTCTATTCCTCGCACATGCGCTCTACATAGATGTAAGAACTACTATAAGAATTCTTTATGTGAAGCCATTTTCCGGACATAGTTGTAAGTGCCAATGAAATAAATATTTCCGAATAATTCATAAAGTATAGCTTTATTTTCTGTAATATACGTATACATATATTCTATGAGAAATTATAGTGTTATTAGCTATATTGTGAAATACGTTATACGTAACTAGTTGTGATAAAAATGTGTACCTCCTGTGTAAAGTATATTACATTGGTAGACTGACAGAAAAATCTTTTTGGGTCTGTAAGCGTTTTATCATATGTATTATGAAATGTTTTCCTTCATAAATAATGGAACCTGGGCCCCTTTTCAGAAAATATTCAAGTTATAACCGGTAGGTAGTCTACTATAAATACATATAGTTCCTCACCATCTTCACTAATCTGAGGAGTGATTGGTAGGACAAAATATAACACAGTGATTTATCTAATTGACTTCCCCTTGGGGGTCAGGGTTGTCATTATTATTCCCCGATTTGAAAAATCTAACAAGTGAACGGTAAATCTGTAAGTTTAAAATTGTAAGCGTTAATATGTTATATGTTTTTATTAGTCACAATGCCAAATATGAATGAAAAGAGTGAAACGATTGATAAGAAAAGTAAATTAATGAAAAACCTTTCCTAAAATGTCTTTTGTGTTTTTGATGATTATATTATTATCAATGAAAAAGTCAGCTTATTTCCTGTATGAAAAGTTGACAATAATCTGACCGGCTAAATTTTTATTGGCCTTCGTAAGAAAATTCAATGGATTGCCTTCCATTTTTTCACCTTCAAATTCATCGGGGTTCAAAATTCTTCGGTCAGCAAAATCATTACCCAAGTCAGTAGTACGTTTAACAGACATGTTCGAAACAACAGGAGGCTCATAAAAGTCAGCATTTCACTCTATTTCATCTGCAATACAGACTTTCTTATTAATATCAGACTCTTGTCCTCCTTCCATGTCTTTCATAGAACGCTTGTTATTGTAGGCTGTAGATTTATTTGCACTGAAGTCAAAAATATCATTTTGTTGTTTCATACCTGGTTATCGTTCTAAGATTTGGTATTGTTTTAAAGACCGCATATATCTATGTCCAGTAATCATTGATACATAGGAGTAGGCATGCTGTTTTCTAGTAATATTATTGCCACTGTACTACCAAGACCAGAAAATCATTCTTTTTTCATCTCCTCTTATATCTTCTGCACGGAAAAAATTTCAAACTATAGAACTAATTTTATTCCTACCAAGATTTCGTTTTTTAAAAAATATCTAATTTAGTTCCATTAGTATTCGTGGCGAGAAAAACTATTTCAGTTTGTGTGGCCAAAATTTCCTTATTTCCATGTAATCATATATATCCTGATAGATTGTATTCATTCCCTCAACGTTATTGCCGTTCCATATTCACAATTCTGCATGTATATTTTATATGCAGCGCATGATTCTGTTTATTGTAGTACACTGCAGTTTAACATCAAAACGTTCCTCGAAAATAGAATGAATCGTGCCATACACCATTAGCTAAAACATACAAAACATGCAGAATTGTGCAGTACACCATTACACAAGTTATATTAGGTAGTAAACTTTATGTATACTAGACAACAGGCCGCACATTTATGGGAAAAATTGTAATTTCTTTTTCAAGAAACTTCGGATACCCTAGTAAATTGAATGGTATATTTGTACATTCATATTCAGTTTTCAGTGGTTGTGCACTGCAACTGGTTTTGAAAAACAGCAGATTAGTGCAGTATTGATAGGGAATTGAACTGCAGAACAAAGAGAAACCTGTTTTTTTCATATCCCAAAACTGCTAAATGTGCAGAAATGCGTAGTTGAACTGGACAACATTCTGCAATAATCCAAAATATTGCGGATGAAAACTAGATTTGAAACTGGGGGACCTGTAAAATACTTAACATTGTATATTGTATGAAATGTATAAACCTTTCATTAAAATTTGATAAGATATGCATAAATATATATATATATATATATATCAGTGAAAATAATATATGATATCAAAACTAACATATCACAAAACATAAATATGAAACTAAAACTTGTCACGTAAATATTTAGAATAGTAATATGAAAATGATGAATGTGCCACCAATTATCTAAATACTAACCAAATGGTTAGGAAACAAAGAAACGACTGTAGAAACTTGAATATTTTATGCAAGAACCTGTGTCTTAAATTCAATCAAAAAGAGAAGGAATATGCTTGTAACAGAAATTACTACTACTAGTAAAGTAAGTCAAGAAAAAATATGAAAAATCAACTTACTAAAGAGAAATATCAAACACCACTGATGAGAACCCGTCATAGGTATGTCTGTATCTTTCAAAAACGACGTGATCCCAAGAACAGTCCCAAATGAAAATTTCTGGAGAAATACTTGCTACCATGAAATATACATTTAACAAGTCAAATAATACCAGTGTGCTTTTGAGGGTATTTGGTAATTTCACTTCATGAATATTTCGGAATATTTTGAGTGTAATGTAATTTGGATCCCTCAAAATATATTAGTATTATCCAAAAAACACCAAAGAGAGAATGTTTGGAATATTTGGGAAATGTTTAATTTGGATTCCCCAAAAAACAT